>JABSNV010001071.1:0-32500 GCA_024085815.1 Flaveria linearis | reverse complement strand
CCTTCTTTATTGCCACATTGTTATTTATAAAAAAAAGTAAAAGTTTAGGATAAGTCTTTCAAAACCTGCCATTTGACCACTCAACAACCCACTTTGCCTTGACTATAGAGCATAAACAAACACACTACAAACTTAAAAGAGTAAATATCGTTTTTGCTCCCTGTGGTTTGTACAAAATAACCATTTTACTCCAATAGTTAAAAATGACTTTTTCATCCTTGTGGTTACCAGTGTTTTCGATTTTGCTCCCGACCCTAACTCCATCCAAATATTCTGTTAAGTGTCACCCATGTGCCCCTCACGTGAGGAGTATTTTTGTCATTTCTCTTTCAAGGGTTATTTTGGTCATTTGCCCTCTACATCAAACAAAAGAATCCGTTTGCATCACCGCGTTCGGTTTACTCTTTCTTTCAAACACTCGTCTCCTCTCCTCTCCTCTCCTCTCACTGTAAAAGCATCAAACAACTTTCACATCATTCATTCTTCATACTAAAGCAACCATTATTATATCTCAATTCCCTCACCTTTTCTTTTCATTTGCACTCCATCCTTCAATCCTCCATCGTCATGCCAATTGAGAACAACGATGGCTATATGACCCCCTACTAAATTCTAACCACCTATCCGACCCCTTTGGCCAACGGGGTCTGGATCTATCCGACTCCGACCTCCGAGAAACCGCCTACGAGATCTTCGTCGGGGCTTGCGGAGCTCCGGCGGAGGTAGGCCGTTGACTTACGTGTCAGTCGTCGGGTAGGTCATCCGACAGGGCTCATCGTTGCCGTCGCTGCAGAGGTCCCTCACGTTGACGACTGCCAGTAAGGTGAAGAAGGCGTTGGGTATCAAGTCCAAAACAAGAAGAAGAACGTTTCGGAGACCAATGCCTCGTCGGCGACGGACAATCGGCCGGCGACGGTGGGTGAGCTGATGAGGGTTCAGATGAGGATCCCGAGCAAATTGATTCTAGGGTTAGACGTGGTATTGCGAATTGCTGCAGGACAGGTAATTAAGATAATGATCGAAAACATTTAGCTTGTTCTTTGCTGTTTCTCATTTTCGTTCAATTGTTGAAGATTAGGGTTTTGTAATTTGCAAAGAACACACTGATTGGTGACTTCAATTCTATCAGTTGATGGTTATAAGTTAATCGAGTGAAGAGGTTGGATGAAGTGAGAAAGAGGGGCAACGTGTATGGATGAAGTGTGAAAGAGGGGTTCTTTTAAAACCCTAGGTTGATTAAGAGGGCAAATGACTAAAATAACCCTTGAAAGAGAAAGACAAAAATGCCCCTCACGTGAGGGGCACATAGGTGACACTTAACAGATTATTTGGACGGAGTTAGGGTCGGGGAGCAAAATCAAAAAACACTAGTAACCACAAGGAGGATAAAAGTCATTTTTAAACTATTGGAGTAAAATGGTATTTTGTACAAACCACAGGGAGCAAAGACGATATTTACTCTAAAAGAAAAATAGTTACCTGCAATACAAACGAAATATGTGGTAGCTTTTGGGGCAAACTCTTCGGAACAAGAATCTCTCACTCGGAGGCACAAAAGGACAGGTAACTTTTTATGCACACGAAAATAATCATTGAATGGACAGCTGGAAGAGTTGCGATAATTGTCCAAATATTGTAGGCACACCTTTTGCCAGCTCATTGTAAAGCAATCCAATGCCAGGAGCTCTGACAGTTCCAAGATTGCTACCCATTGGCGCATTAGATCCATTGACATCTTTTTTGTGACCTCTGTTTCATATTTCAGCTTGCTACCATAATTCCATATATACATTACAAAAAATACAAACATAGCGAACACTAATATGAGCCAGCTTCCATCCCTGATACCCCATAAACTGATGAAAAGAATACAAACTCCAACCCCAGGAAAATGACAGAAAAACACATAACCAGAATGATGTTTATCTGCCATATAAGAAGCATTACAAGGATTACTAAGATAGTAGTCATCATCATCACTCCAACCTCAGCAATGCCTGTATTTATATACAAATCAACATTAGACATAAGGAAAACTCCATACATGTTAAATTTTTATAAAAAAAAAAGGCAACACATTAAATGAGCTGAATAGTCAAACAGATCAAAGTAGGCCAAATTGTATTTTTAAATGCATACGGCTCCCTTAAGCGTAGTATTAAAAAAAAGTTAGAATAATGTACATTTCATACATGTGGAAAAATAGGGCAAGACTAAATGAGCTGAACATCAAACAGATGAAAAGTAGCCGAAGTGTATTTTTAAAGGCATACGACTCCCTAAAACATTGCATTAAAAAAATTAGTTAAATTATGGATAATGAGATCTTGTAATCATGTTTAACACAAATTTCCTTCATAAAATGTTTAACAGTAAGTGTTTTAGGTCAACCAAACCCGTTTAGTCCTGCCACCAAACATGACCATTTTGCTACCACTATATACTAAACTACAAAAAGAATTCAGGCACAATCATAGATTTCAATGCTAATTCACATGAGCTTGGTTTTAAAAGCATTAGGCGCTCCGAGGCGTTTAAGTCTGAAAAGCCGAGGTGCTATGCGTGAGGCATGAGGCAAGAGCCTCACGTATGCGAGGCATTGTTCTATGTACAACAAAATAAGCCATATGTACAGCCAAAAGTTGCATTTATCTAAAAATCATTCATAATCTCATCACCTTTGGTTATTCTACGTATCATCCTTTTACAGACTCTAATCTTGACCAATGTTAACCAAATTTGACCTAGATGTGCATGAGGCGCCGCCTCAAGCCCCGAGGCGTTTCCTGATTGCCTCTAGAGCCTCACGCCTTAAGCGCGCCTCAGGCGCTATTTTTAAAACCAAGCACGTGAGTAATAAAAGGACCACCATGCAATCAACAAGTTTATGAGATCCTCTTTTAGATTAAATTGGGACTCTGGTCTCAAGTTAAGAAGAAAACAAGGATAATGCATCTAATAATTAATAAATGATTGGTCACCAGATTAAAGAAAACATTGCAGAATAAGAGAAAACAAGGAATACCATATGCATTTCCAATCTCTTCAGTGTTTGCAATAAAGCAGACAAGTAGAAGAGCAGCACCCAGCAGGAACCAGTTCATAACTGGAATATAAATCTGACCCATGAATTTGCGAGAAGTATGTATAATTTTTAGACGAGGAAAACAACCAAGTGCTATTGACTGTTTGACACAAGAAAAAGTTGCTGTTGTCATTGTTCTACTAGCAATCAATGCTGCAACATTAGCAATTAGGAAGACCGGCCAAAAAGCAACATCTGCAGGCAGAACACATATACACCAAGTATTAGCCACGAGATCCTCTTGCACGCTAAGCTTAAAGATTTCTTATACAGGTGGTAATATCAACTAGTTTATTTAAATGGGTCAATCAGATTAAGTTTATGTTTTTTTCTCTAACTAATCAAACGGGTAAAACAGAAATATAGCCATTAAAAGAAAAGGGTCAAAAAGTCAGACACGGTGTGCTTTTAAGGATGGTGTCATAAAATAATAACCTACTATGTTGTGCCAATTAGTCATTATACTTGGTCAAATGTTCTATTTTCACCATTTTTATTGATTTGTAGAATGACCGATGTAAGCATTTGAGAAAGTATGTTGCTCTTTTACAAAAATATCCCTGTTTTAGTGCATAAGACATCTTAAATATTTTATTGAAAGTAATTATTACTGAAACGTATGAAATGCTATACAATTTTTGTAATAGTATCTTAGACTACTGCTTATAAAATATTTAGACAAAAAGTGAGCTGGGTCAATTCAATCCCGAGTTCCCGACACGTTTGGATCTGTAGCAGAAAATACTCAATGAGCCTATGGTCAGAATAAGAGAAGCAAAATGAAGTTAATGTGCGCCAGGCTGGCAGACACAGAAAAGGAGGCTCACTTGGTATAGAAGAAAAGAAAGGCTGTTGTGCATGGCCATTGTTATCCATGAGGTATGCAGCTTGACCCAAGTAACCCAGCAAAGGCACGGAAGTACAAGGAAAGCAAAAATAAGCTGCAAAATACAGATTCCATCTAAAGTAAATCATATGAAAGCACTATAAACAAGAAAGTGGGCATAAAAACATTAGAAAAATATGTTTTGCCTTACCTGGATAGCTCCCACAGAAAAATAGCAAAGATCTGCAAACATTGCTTCTGAACCTGAAGGATACCAGAAGAAAAGAAACAAAGGTTTAAATTATAGTTACACAAACCAACTTAAAGCTAGCTAATTTTCATGGTTCTTTTCAGTTGCTTACCCCAATCTTATCAATTAATCTAACATTCTTGACTATGGAGAAAAGAGGTGAAAAGAGAGTATAACAATTTTTTCCTGTTTGTTCTTGAGTTGAAAGATAGGAATGCTTAAAAAGTTTTCATTTCTTTTCTGAATGTACTTGAGACTTGAGTTGGAGAGGAAGGGAAAGGAGTTCGTCAAAAAGAAAAATATCATATCCAACTTATGTTGATCTTGTAAGCATGCTACAAAAATTACAATGTAAAACATATATTCGTATAGAACATGGAATATTTTGTTTTACAATCTTATATGGTACAACTAGGAATTAAAAACTGTGTGCAATCTAATGTATTCGGAGCTTTTATTTGAAATTTGGTCTTATGCTTCATACATTTTCATGTTACAAATTTGGATGCATTATTATTTGCACATAATGTAGATTATAAAGATCACTAGCATCATTTTGTATATAGGTTTGATCCACATGGATGTGGATTGATCCAAGGGAGTGGTTTATTTAAATGGGTAATTTACTGAATGAAATATGATTGTATCAATAATTGGCTCAGTGGATCATTTTCTTAATCGGTTGGCACAACCTAATGGGTCGAGTCATGTCAAATGTAGATCATGATCTAGTCCACATACATGCTAATTGATAACACTTTGTTAAAAGTTAGGTAATGTGGATGATACAGTATTTAGAATTCCTAAAGTTGAGGAACTGTAAAAAGAAGCAACATAAATAAATAAACAAATAACTAAGAAAACAACAGATTCTACGTTATACAAGCATTAAAGTCTTATCTTTGCATTATATTGTGGTTTCTAATATTCAAATGATAAAACTGGTTTAACTACTTCAAAAAAAAAAAAAAAAAAAAAACAGAATGCATCCTTGAAAACATTGTATCTAAGTTGCTTGAACAGAAATATTAGGGGTTGCAATTTCGACACTTTACTTATAAATGGATGGATTTGGGTTAAGTTTTACTTCAAATGTCCTTAATAATTAAACAAAATTTAGGTAAAAGGAAAATGGGCCAAAAATACCTAAAATGTATGCTTAATCCATACAGTCTCCTAAATCATTTTATTCATACTTTAATATTATTATTTTAAGTAATAAAGTTTTTGTTATCATATGTAGCATGTTAACAATTTATATAGAAGTTTAAGAACTAGACAAAAAAAACTTTTGTGGCACAACCCAATCCAAACATAAGCTAAAGGTTACCCATCTTGCACCAAACTCGTTTCGACCCATACCCAATCCAAACAACACGCTCAAGTTTCACCTATAAGACACGAGACAAGCTAAAGTTAAAATATCAGCCTAAGCACTTACCTGTTGCACACAATAGACACCCACCCAGAGAATACCAAGCCTTAGCCGAGTCCCTCTTGAAATAGTAATAGATGTGAACAGGATTAAACGCCTTCAAGACACTGCTGTCATGTTTCATTAGGTTGTAGATGCCAGTTCCGCCAAGGGAGCAAACCATATAAATAAAGCAGGTCCAATAGCAAGCCCAATCTTACTTGTTCCAATTCTTTGTACACTGAACAATACAATAGATATGCAACTGAAATCATCACCACGTGATCTGCATTCAAAAAGAAGATACGAATAATGGTCAAAAGAATATCTTGATGACCGAAAGGAACATTATATTATAATAAACTACATATACGTAAACAGACATTAATACAGATCAGATAGCATAGCTATAAAATCTTGACATTATACAAACTATATATTATTGGTTAAGAAGGATTGGTTGTAGCATCATATCACCTTCCTCAACCATAGGAACTCCAAGCTTCAGCCCACGAACGGCAGACATGACTGCAACAGAAGTAATTAGATAAGATAAAAATCAATAGATCTATCCAAGATTTCTTGACAAAAACACCACAAACTTGATATAATAAAAGTTTGTGTATCAGAAATCTATCAAAGTTACCGCAAAATAATTGAGGAAGGTACTAGAAACCTGACATTGCAGGCGTAACAACCCCATCAGCTATCACCATGGAGTACCAGCAAGGACCACATCAAAAGAAGCTTTTTCAGCCTTAATGACGCTTCAAGGCGCTCCTTAAGTTTCAATGACCTCTCAAGTTCTGCAGATGGAACCTTCAACTTGAAGCTTGATATTCGTGTATCAGAAGCAAGCTGATTCGGGAGTAGACTAACCTTAGCATGCCTACATATAAGTGAATATAAAGCAAATGTACCACCTGCAACAAACATCCCAAAAAAAAAGCAAACACCATTTACATCAGAGGGCAATCCTTTCTCAATGACAGAAGCAACTTACAAAGAATTGTTTCCACATGTGGGCATAAGATTAAAATAAAGTAGAAACTAATACTAAAACTTACCTTCACCGTCATCATTAGCCCAAAGAACAACAAGGACATACTTGATCAGTGGGATCAAAATCAGTGTATATATAACAAGAGATAGAGCTCCAATAACATCTTCTTTTCCTCTATTGGAGACTTGTTGAACATCACACTGAAAGTATACAGTGGACTAGTTCCAACATCCCCAAAAACAACCCCTAGTGTTTGAAAAGCCAGTTTAATGCTTTTCCTAAAAGTAAGATCCTGCAAAATACAATCTCAAAATCAGAGAGTCTGACACTCATCATAATAGTTCATCAGCAACTCGTATTACAATCCAAATTAACAGTTTCCAATTGTCCAAAGTGACATAACATTTCTACACTTTAAGTACATAAGGTAAAACGCTACACCAAATTGAAGCATAACGGTTTACACAAGCTAAATCAGCTAAGATGAACAAAAGTACTGTTCAAAATTCAAACTCATACCTCCAAATCAATCCGTTGAGCTCCTGATACCTCAAGCGTTTCAACATCTAGCGAATCAATCCTCGGCCCAGTGCGAATCAACCTGTTGTCTGCTGCATTATCTTCATCCTCAGAATCCATCCCATTCCGCAACGGCAACTGATCATCTCCGTCATCATCGATCTCCGAATCATCTGCGTCTTGAAACACCCATCGGTGAGATTCAACTGCATCCATCGAAGTCAATCCTCCATTGCCCTTGCTTGTGCTCGCACTCAGGAATCCTCCTCTTCAGCCATTCGGTAGCGTTGATCGTGTGGGTTTTCATTGCAGATTATGGTGGAATCAACGATGATTATGATCGGACAGTTGTAACTCCATCATCGTGAAAAGTGGTGAATACTGATTAGAAACCCTGATTTTTTGCTCTAATGGTGCCGATGTGGTTATACTTGATCCTGAGTGGATGGATAGTCAGGCCCCTTGATTAATTTAGATCTTTGCTTAACAACTTTCTTTTGTGTATTCTTTATATATTTTGTTGGGTTTGCTTGAGCAACCTTATTAACACCGATTGCACGTTTGAACCAATGTTCTCAGAACCGGATCGGACGTCGAACGAACGCCTTACTGGTTTGGTGGTCGGACCGGTCGGACCGGTCGGACCGGATGGACCGGATTTAACTATATTTTAATTATATTTATATATGTAATTAAATATAAGTAATTTATATATGATTATACATATATTTATAGTTATATAAAACTTAACTATATTTGTATATCTTACGCACTAATTTATGGTTTAACACCCCGTTTTACCCACTAAAAGCAAAAAAAAAAAAAAAAAAAAATAGAAAACCGGTCAAAACCGGTCCGGTTCGCCGTCCAACCGCCGGTTCGGTTCGGACCGGCCGGTTCAAATGGCCAAAAACGATCCACCCTCGACCGGACCGGACCAGCCACCGATTCGCGGTCGAACCGTCGACCGGCGGTCCGATCCGGTCCTAACAACATTGGTTTGAACCACATTATAAGCATAAGGGAGACGAAAGTAAATTATTTTATGGGAAGCGAAATCTATATATTATTAAAAATTTTACACTACCTGATTGAAAATTAACTATTAACGGAAAAAAAAGAGGGTGGTCATTTCCATGCCTCACTAAACTTGGCCCATGATTAACAGATAATATACATTATCTTGATGTGATTCATTTTCTATATATACGGATATATAGCATATGTTTACGAGTTCTTACACACATATATGGGTGTATAGCATACGTATATGAGTATGAGCTTGTACGTGAACATATAGCATATGTGTATGAACGGTAGCATATGTTTACAAGTGTATAGCATATGAATCCATTGGTATAGTGAGGGTGTTTTAAAAACATAAAATGACTAATATGATAACATGATTAGATACTTTCCGTAAGAATATAAAAATATATATATTTAGCACAAACGACAACTAAATTTTTTTAAATTTATACAGAACGTATATGATTTAATACATCAAAATTAAGTCAAGTGACTGGTGTGTGTGTAACAAGAGAAAATATATGAATATTAATGTTATTCGCCCTTTGTGATTTATCATCCAAATTATCTTTGATCCGGTTAAAAATACGTGTGTTACAATATAAATTAATAGGTTGAAAATTACAACTCACTAAAACTATGGAAATAAATTTTACTTCTTTACTGTTATTTTTGAAAATATTTCCATATATAAAAACAATGAAACAGATATGTTAGAGAAATAAATAAAACCTTTGTCACTATCGGTTCATATGTTTATTCCTGGATGAGCTATCGATATTTAATGAAGAGATACTTGTCAACGTGATGGGCACAACCATAAAAGTATATGAACAAATGAAAGCGATGGGTGATGGAGATATATGTGATTATGGATATTTTATTTAGAGTGATTGTGTCAAATGTTATATGTTTAAATTCTTTAAAGTATATGTGGTGATTATAAACAAAATGATGTAGACTAGATGGTTCATATATTTGATGGTGAAGAAATATTGAGACGTCATGAAGGGTCATCATTATCAAGCTTTAACATTGTAATTTTATTAAAACCAATGTTGTTTTAATTTGTGTATCCATGAGAAGTATTTGAACATGATAAGTAGAAAAACCGAATAGTAGAGCCATAACTATAAAACTGAGCTAAATTTACCGGTTTGATTATGGTCTTTTGTACCAACTTTTATGGTCTATTGGTTTATATGTGTACTAGGTTATTACCCCGTATTACACGGACTGAATAAATAAAAAAATTAAATAATTATTAGTAAAAATTAATGAACTATAAAACAATTTTTTAATATCAGATATGATTGACATGACGTACGAATAATAAAGAATGACATCATTTTTTAAACTTTTTTTAATCTTTTTTTTGTTTTTTTTCAAAAAATTTGGTTTTTAAACAAATTGTTTCAAAACAAACAGTTTTAAAAAAATATCATTTTTAATAATTTATTTATTATAACTTTGAAATTAAGTTTTGTTTCATAAGAATTTTAGTCTTAAAAGCCACAGGCTTTAAAATATATTGTATTTTTTAAAAGTTTGATATTTTTTTTGAAAAAGTTTCTTATTTTATAAAAAAAAAATTTTTACGAATTGCATTTGTAGAAATATCTCTTTTTTAAATAATTTATATTTGTAACATGAGAAAACTAAATAATATCATTTATAGTTAATTGTAATATTTATTAGAAAAGATAAGCGAAAAATAAAACTTAGTAGCTTTAGGATTATGACAAGTGGCATACAAATACTTTTTTTATTTGTATTGATAAATAACTAATTAAATTACCAAAACCACATCAAATCACACATTTATATTTTCATTTATATAAATAACTAGAATTCGAGACCGCGTGTTACCGCGGATCTCTTAATGTTTGTGATCCGCGCGTTGATATATGTAAAAAAGATGATGTTATATAACAAAAAGGTCAACGTCACAGAAGAAAAAGTTTCAACATCAATAAACAAAAACAAAATAAACGAAGAGGTAAAATTCATAAATAAAAATAAATAATTATTCGAATTTCACCTTAACATTAGCATATTTGTTTGCTTTTAATATTACTCACTTTTTATTGTGGAAAAATGCTTTTACATGGAAAAAAATCTTCTTAAAAATCGTTTATAATCACAGGAAAACAATCAAATGCAAATCAAAAGAAACCAAAAAAAAACTTTTAAACTAAATTTAATCTTTTGGTTGGTCAAGATCCATGATTCTAATTTATTTAATAAAAAAAACACAGATTTGTATTTAAGTGACACCGTTTCTAACATTATGTAGAACGATTGATTTTAACCAATCAAAAGTTTAGATTAAAATTTAAAAGTTTTCTTAATTCTCTCGTTCCATTTGAGCATTTCCTACTTTCCCTATGTTTATACCATGTGAAAGAGATATACATCATTTTAAATATATTTAAAGAAAAAATTAAAGTTAAACAAACAAAAATCTTGAATATAATAAAATAAACACTTTGTATATTTTAAGTTACTTATTTGTATATTTAAGTTACTTAAATTTAAAGCTACTAATCATCTACTGTATGTTTATCAAAAATTATTTCAGCCCATTTTGTCAAAAGAGTAAGCATCAACTCTTTTTAAAAAACTAATAAACGTTAATTTGATTAATTTTATCTCTCTTCTTATGTGTTCTTTTTTTCTCTAAAAAACCCTAGAACTCTTCATCTACCCAACTCACCACCACAACCTCCGGCCACCACTGACACCACTTCCGGCCATCACACGATTGTCACTACCACACCACCGAGCCGTCACCGGATATGAATATTGAATCTTAAACCATGAAAACAAAATTCACATCTGAAACAAGTGTAACTCAAGAAATCAAGAACCATCTTTCACATTAACAATTTTCTTTAGATCTGAAATATGGTGGCCGATGATCTCCATCTATAGTGTGTAAGTCGCCATTTGGGTCTGTTAGCGGAAACATGAGGATGTAACAGATGAGATCGTCATAACACATTGCAATCAATAGAGATACAATATATATGTAAAAATGGATAACGTGTCTGACGACACCCGACACAAGGAAGACTTGTGTGGTGTTTAGTCAATAACCACGACAATATAGCCAAAAGTATTAACATTGTAATAGAATTCCCACAACCCGGGAACAGTATTCAAATAAGATAATGTGCAATTAGACCACAATGTCAAAGTAATGTATAGTCTCAAAAATACATCCTAGGGTCTCCACTAAGGCTGCACACCTAGATCTTCAGTTATTTGTATCACTTGAAAGATATGTTCAAATGGTCAACATAATTATTGGTGAGTTCGCAGGTTTAATAGTAAATATTGATGTTGTATAATAGTTTTGCGAAACATCGTAATTACAGTTATAAGTAAGCAAAATCACATGACAACATGAGCATCACAACTAAACCTAAGACATAGACAAAGATATTGTCGGAATATATTCACCCTAGGGCCCTTCATGGCCACTGTTGGTATTAACTAGTATACCAACAAACGAGGGTGGGGGTGTCAACCCAATAGTACTACCAATACCTATCTGTCGGTTCTAGCACCGGAATTAAATAGTTGTGAATCAAGTACCACACAGCAAACTCACGCATGTATCAGATAAAGACTTACAAAACAGTAACACGATAGTCCTAAGAATATGAGTTGTACAGCATGAAAAGGGTGAGCATACTTTTCCCCCAAGTTTGTAAATAATTAAAGTAATAAATTAACATAAAAAGGGGTCATGAAACTCACTTGACTGATGATAGAAGTAGATGAACAAAGGTTTCATAGGAGGAAAGCAACAATCGATCAAACACCTATTATTAAATATTGTTAAGTACTAAAGATACGCTTAAAGAGAATAGATGCGTTCGGTAGGTTCGGTTTGGATCGGTCACGCGACACACACACATACAGGCAGGCATAAGTATAAGATTTATATATTCATGACATATAAATCGTCACCATTGGTAATGATATTGGTGTTAAGGGTTTCATTGTTACTAAAGGGGCGTACTTAGTATGACAAATGATTATGTTGATAAAAACAATAGGGATACTAGTAATTTCTAATGTTAGTCTTGGTAATCGTAATAATGATAATATTGATTATATTTGAGATAATATAGTAATAATCATGATGATAATATTAATAATGTCATTAGTAATGGTAACTGTATCAATGTTACTTTAACATCACACGACCTACACACACTACACACAAGAATGCATTCACACACCTACAACCTTTAGTCGCACGACTCAACATGCATTCGCACGAATCAACCTTCTTACGTATGAATCAACCTTCATTCGTACGAATCAACCTTCATTCGTATGAATCGCCATTCAATCGTACGACACAGTACCCATTCGCACACACCTACTCAATCGTACACACACATTCGCACGGCACAACATTCATACGCATACACCCTCATTCGCACGACACAACAATCATTCGCACACACACTCATTCGCATGATACACACTCAATCGCACGACTCACACTCATTCGCACACATACCTCCAATCGCACGTCACCATTCATTCGCACACACACACTCATTCGCACGACTCGACATTCATCCGTGCGATAAATAGCTCATTCGTGCAAAACAGATCATTCGTGCGAAACATCATTCGCACAGCTCACATTCAATCGCACAGAAGCAAGCACACAGACGCATACACAGACACAGGGGTGTTGGAGTGCGCACAGCAGCCTTCGGCTGCTGTGTCCACTCGAATTGCACCACAGTACATTTAGAAATCGATTCCCAATATATTTGAGCAATTGATGCACCCAAAAAGATCTCGACAGCACTCACTCGCTCGGGAACACCCAAAACACCCGAACCAACTTGAGAAAGGACGAAATGAGATGAAATAAGGGTCGGCGATGGTCGTCTACCTGCGTAATGTAAGGGGAATCGGCCGGTGGCAGCGATTTGCCGGAGAAACAGAGGAAATAGTCGAGATAGAGGGTGGGGACGAATGGCCAGAATAGGGTTTAGGTTAGGGGAAAAGCGGCTGGTAAATGGGTATTTATACCCATTTCAAGATTGTGGAGATGACACTTTTAGTCCCTGGACTTCCAAGGCATTTAGTTCTTTAAGTTTGATTAATTACAATTTGGACTCTGAACTTTGTTAATTATATTAATAATAGGAATATTAATAGTATGGTTCTACAATATTAATGATAATAATATTATTACAAATAATAATACTAATAATAGCTTCATTAATAATGTTAATGATGATAATGATAATAATAATAACAATACTAATAATAGTTTTAATAATAACAATAATAATAACAATGATAATACTAATTGTAGCAATAGTAATAATTTATGACCTTAATAGTTATAATAATAATGATAATAATAGTATTCATAATAATAATACTAGTAATGGTAATAATAATAATGTTAGTAATATTAATAATAAAATAACTTTATATACTAATATATTCTTAAATACTAATAATAAAGAGGGAAATATTAGGGTAGAATTTTATTAGGCTTTTAATGTTTAAATATTTATGCAAACTTAATATAACGCACATAACTAATGAAGCAAAAATTTAAAATCAAAACAAATTGATATGAAACTAAAACAAATTGATTATGAAATAAGGTTGAATATTCAAGAAGACTAATGAACATCACGTTAATTGACGGATCTTTCGGTAACAGATGTCACATCCGGCCACCACTGCCACATGCATCTGGGCGCTACCCCACCAGTTACTGACCACCACCTCCCACGCATGTCGTCAACTACAAACACCAACAGAAATCCCATCCCCCCTCTTCACTTCTCTCTATCTTTAGTGGTTTACCACCGCCAATATCCTATCAGTGGAAAAAGATGGTTGTGGACAGATAGAGATGTGTATAAGACACATGTAAAACCCTGAGAAAATTACTAAAACACCCCCTGTTACTGTAATAACAGATAATATATATTATAATATGTTATATGTCAAAAGTATTTGTTATTCTTCTTCTATAAATAATTGATTAGTTGTTGATCGTTCTATTTTATATATTAAAGAATTAGTATCATTTAAATTTATCTAAGATAAAAGTATATCCATTAAGTCAAATGAGCTTGAATCACTCACAAACAAACCATCTTTACAATAACGAAATTAACCAAAGTATGTTCAATCTATCGAACATTAAGTCTCATTGTTTTGAAAAACCGGACCAGACTGGCTGGTCCGACCGGTTGGACCGGGAACCGGACTCCAATCCGGTCCGATTCGGTGCTGAAAACCGTTTTAATGTTGAACCAGAGGTTAGACCGGTTGAACCGGTCGAACCGGCGGTCGGATCGGGAACGGACCAGTTAAACCGGTTTTTTATATATATTTTTTATTTTTTTGTAATTTTTACATATATTTATAAAAAAATAATTAAATTTTCTCCGGTTCTTATATACGGTTCGGCCTGTGAACCGTTCCGACTATCGGACCGGTATGGCGCCCGATTCACTGTCCGGTTCTGTTTTAAAAACATTGTTAGGTCTATTTGAGTAATTTAACCATATTCATGAAGAATTCAAGTGAGAATAATGAAAAATCAATTGTAAAGTTATTTATTGCACAACTCGAGCTTTTATTACTTTTCCTATTCATCTTTTTTAAATGATTTTTCTATTTATCTTTCTTTATTAAATAAACTAGTTGTATTCCCCCGCGCGCGTTGCGCGCATGATGACTCTTTTTAAATGTGTAATTGCATTATAGGCGTTTTAAGATAGACTAACATCGTTTACACATATCAACAAATGAATAAATAACTCACTGTGTTGTTTGAGAAGAATCTCCATCAGATTGAAGAACAGCACCATATGAATCATTTCCTCCGGTCAATAGAACAGCTAAAACACTGTAGGTGTAGAGAATAATGTAGCAATCTCCACTGTAAAATTTACCAATGTCCTCCTTTGGTACTGGGTTTTAGCACTGCCATTAATCCACCACACCTAAAACATACCCGAAAAGAATAAATAAAAACCTGCTTACCAAAAAGGGGGGCAACATAAATTGTCCATGATCAACCTCGGTTTTTCCATTTTCTTCAAGCAAAGGTGGGATTTCCTCAGTAGCAGTAGCACTTTTTGCGAGCCCATTGAGGTCAAACACCTTGTTGCTTCAATAGAGCTAACAACATAAAAACAAGCAAGATAACTCACACACTTCCTTGAAAATATTTCAGTAGCATTGAAACAATACACAGTTTTAGCAAACTAAAAAGGTTAAGTACTTAACCGATAGGTGATGATAAGAAAACGGTATGCCAAATGCATCATTAGGATTGTCATGTATCTAGATATGTCAGAAGATCAAATCTATTAGAATAGATGGCCATAGTGATATATGAGAAGCTGAATACATGTGTATGATCATGATAATGCAGTTAGGCACCTTTTCAAATTCAAAAGTGGAATTTCATCTGGATATTTGTCTGTATGTGAGAAAATTAATCCCAATTGAGCTGCAAACCAAGTTAGCAAACAACTATTGTATTTAAAAGGTGAACATCATTAGCAGTAAACCTGCAAGAAGATGCGTAGTATGAAACCTGGATCGGTCGACTCAGTTTCATCATCGGGAGTATGGCGCCGGAGAGGAGAAGGATTCGGCTAGTGACGGGAGGGTTGTGTGGATCGACTATTCATTCCAATTTAGGCTCAGATATCATGATTCAATGTGGCTGCAAACATGTTGCCGCGCCAAACACCGAACATAAATTTATATCATCACAGCCTAAGAAGTATGTGGTAATGCGCGTAGTGCTCCTGATCACAATCTTAGGCAACAAAACAGCCTGCCATTTAGGGTCAACACCATCCAAATTCATCAACCTCTTAAGCCATGCCCTTTATCATAGAGTGACACAATCATAACCAACATATAAACCATCTACCAAAGTATCATTTTCTTACGGTTTATAATGCTCACGAACAGGGCAAAACAAACTCAAAGGAAACTTTCATTGCAAGCATCAAATCATTAAGAACAATACAATTGCTTACCGTTCATTCAACTACATTTTAAACATATAGAGGTACAAATTGATACCAATGGTAAACATGACAACCATGGATATGATTTGGCTCAGACCCGGCCGCCGCCTCTAGCTGTAATCCATTCACACACGGTTGCCACGCCAGGACACAACATGTTCATGCTCGGATCATCACAGCCAAAGAACAGCCTGACATAAACCCAACTTACGATCCAACGAATGGAAGCGAAGACAAAACAGAAAAACCACAAACACCCAAATCAGTATCACATTCAAGAACAAATCAAAAACCCAAAACAATATCATATGCTAGAGGATCATAATCACAGGACATAATGAAATAATCAAACATCCAGATTGCCTTAATACTGGAATCAATACTCCATTTGCTCCATATTATGCTCCGGAAATGGTTCAGGACACAGATATGTAGAAGTCAACACAATACACCAAACAAAAGCTGTCAATTCATCTCAAAAACAAACACGCAGCTTGATCAGCAGCTGGATAACCACTAATTGCAAACCCTAGCCACCAATTCCAATCAAAATCGACAAATTAACAACAATTGAAGCATAATTAGACAGTAGTAGCAACATACACAATCGAACGAAGGCAACCCTAACTCAAACAGAGTAAGAGCTCATCAAATGCATGAGACCACAACACCAAATTCGACAAATAGACCGGACAAAAATCACATGCAGATCCAAAGAAGAATTACCACATTCCACAAACATAAACAGAGGAGACACAGAGCCATCAACGCCATAACAACCCAATAACAAAGACAGAGCAAAAGAGGGAACACCACGAACCTGCAAATCGAGAGGAAAGCAAGCAGAGATTCGAGCGGTGGCTGCAACCCACACCGCCACCGCGAAACCGCCACGGCCACACAGCCACCGCCATACCAACACCAACACCAACACGTCCACCACCACACCGCTGCCACGCACCACACCAGCGTCGCCGCACCACCCTCGACCATGCCATCACACAATCGAAGCGCGAGTTCGATTGATGGGGTCGATTTGGAGAGGGATGTGAGTTCGGAGACTTTGAGGTCGGTGCAGAGGGATGCCATCACACAATCGGAGCGTAGGAGGGCGGTGCAGAGTCGGTGGTGGAGGTCGACGGTGGATTTGGGGGTTCACTATTCATACTGTTCATTTCACTTGGTTTTTAAATATATAGGGAAATAAGTTTGTTTCCCATTTTCTTTCCTAATTTTTAAATCTTTATACTATAATTTACCTTTTTTATATTATTTTGTTTACATGATAAAGTAGTTAGTTTCTTTCTTGTTTAATTCTTAAAACTTTATTACAATAACTTACAAGTTTGTTTATAACTTATCCTTCTTAAATTTTAAATATTTAGTGCTAACTGTTAATATAGGAGTTTCTAGACTTTATTACTAATAAAGCTTTACAAACATTTACGACAACTAAATTTGATGGAAAAATAGTTTTATCGGTTTCTTGAAAATGGAAGTTTAGTTTCCCGGGAGAAATTTTAGTTGCTAGATACCAAACATAATCCATGTGACAAATCAAATAAACCTAAACAAACCTTATCAAATCAAACATAAACTAATCCATTATGACAAATCAAACAAACCTAAACATTATCAAACCTAAACATAATCCATGTGACAAATCAAACTAACCTAAAATTATCAAACCTAAACATAATCCATGTGACAAATCAAACAACATAAACAAAACCTAAACATAATCCATGTGACAAATCAATCAAACATAAACAAACCTACATATCAAACAAACCTAAACATGGATTATGAAACTTTACCTAACCGTGGTGAGCAGTGAGGTCCCCCGGGGGGGCAGCGGGGCGGTGGTGATGGTGATGTCCGATAGTGAGCAGTGAGGTTGCAGGGGGCGGCGGTCGAGCAGGATATCGCAAGGGGGGTTGATGGCGGTCGATCAGGAGGTTGAAGGGGGGTCGAGCAGGAGGTCGCAGGGGGTTGGCGGTGAGCAAGAGGTCGCAGGGGGGCGGTCGGCGGTGAGCAGAAGGTCGCCGAGGATGGGGGGAAGGCCGGTGATGAAGGATGGGGGCGGTGAGGTGTAGGAGCCGATGGGGGAGGAGTGGAGGGTGTTGTTAGTTTTTTTATATGAAAATGTTGGAAGAAGACAAAAGAGGTGGGGTGGGTCTTCTCCAAGAAGAGGACGGGAAGATATTTTTAACGAAATGTCTTCCGAAAAACAAACAGTCCGCAACCTAAAATGCTTGTCGTTCTCTTCTTGATGAAGACAAAAGAGCCTAAGAAGCTCTTTTCTAAAAAACAAACACCACCTTAGTGTAATGCTTATAAATACGATTATTCTCCTTTCTTTGTACACTTTCAAAATAGACAAATTATAATTTTTTTTATCGCTTCAGATTTTAGATCTAAAAAGAAAAAAAGTAGAAAACAAACTTATTTATTAGATGAATAAAAATAAACAACAATAGTAAATAAATATTAACTAGTTGTTTTTCCCCCCCCCCCCCCCACTTCGCGACGGGGTGGAATTGACACTTAGGTAACTCGATAAAGGCTCGAAAATGCCTGTTTGTTGTGACTGCAAACTAACCGTTTACCATGCCAAAACAATAATGTCAAGGTCATTCGGCGCCTATCATCCATATTATACAAGAGTGGCTGCAATCAGAACCATTGCCACGCCAAAAACACCAAAGACTATCATTTTATCCCGCATTATTGCCTCATCAACCGAATATACTGATACCAAGTAACACATAATCATGACGATCATTGTGCCATTCCGTCTCAGATGAAGTTTCCCCCATCATCATCGACGTTAGATCTAAGACTCAGAATTAATAACCTGTTGTGGTTGCATTCGGAAAGAATGCCACACCAAATGACAAGCACTTTTTTGTGCATCACCATATCATTGCTACCACACACATCACCAGCCAGCATTTAAACATGAACACATGGGGACCAAACATGGAACATCACAACATACCAATGACCAATATCCAAAAACCAAAAGGTAAGCCATTCCTTTTCATGCTCCTTAGTATCAGATGTGTTATAGTCATCATCATCGACCCCCACTGTGAATATACCGCCAACAATCACCTAGCCAACAAAACAACTAAACAACAAAAGGCCACATTTACAGCCACCCTTAATTATCACATCTCAGATGAGCGTGCGCTCAACATCATGGACCCGACAACAAGCCTCAGATGAACAACAGTTCAACATCATCGACTACTTACAAACAATAACCGATAATAGCAACAATATCCCAACATCATAAATAAATGAGTAGCAATCAAGGACAAATTAGGGTCTAATCTTATGTAAATCAGAAAACATACCCAAAAAATATAATCTCAGATGAACAGGTACTCATCGTCATCAAGTAACCCACATAAGAAACCAACATAACCAGAAAAACCATTTAAATCAAATGAAACCCAAAAACATTCATCAACAGCGGAAAAGAACTAAGATTTATCTTGTAAACAACAACAGGTGCTCATTAAAACCCACAACCCTTAATCACATAGAAATAAAGGAATAACAACCAAATAGGTAAAAATGGGAGAAATATTAGCCCCCGACATCAACACGTTATAGCCAAAGTGGACGCCGCCTAGGGTAAAGGTCGGAGTCAGCGTACAAAACCAACATCTCAAACCCTCAATCTAGAGAGAATGTGCATGGTATATCTCCAGACCAGCAAGTGAGCCACTACACACAATGGTGTACGTACGCATTGGTGGGCGGCTACACCACCAGATCCAAGTGCAGATAACAATGTCGGAGATGGTCGGTGGCACCACCTGCCTAGAACCCCACAGCCTTAGCCGTCGCCTGTCGGCGTGCAACGACGAAGACGACAAGGACTGTAGCACCACCTCGTCAAAACCCCAAACTACTCACCTCACTCTAAAAGCATGAAGAATGCACAAATAAGGAAGTGGGGGAGGCGGCGGTTATTAATACCCAAAGAACACATGGACCAAACATGCAACATTTCAAAGGACCTGTGGTCAATACTCGAAAACTATAAACTTCCTATTCCTCCAATTGCTTTTAATATACTAGTAGGGGACCCGCACGATGCGATGGTGGTGATGATTATTTGAACATGATACTCAATTTATGTTAGTTAATTAATCTTCTTGTGATATATTATATTGTATATCTGTTAGCTTGTTTTCATGGTATTGGTGTATGTGTATATACGTGTGTGTGGGGGTGTTAAAGTACCTGCTCATAAAGAGGATCTCCAGGATCTATGTTATGCCTTATAACACAATTGCATCTATTTCTAGGTGTAAGAAAGAGTATCTTCTGGTTAATAACAATTTGATTTTAATACGCTACACAGTAAAAAAACATATAAAGATAATCATTTAAATTACCATGAGATATCAAGACTCAACACAAAAAAAAATTGTTTCACTATCAAACAAGAATTTGAGCAGAAACTTTAAAAAACAAACAATATCCTTGTTCTCAATCTGTAAGGCCTCATTCCCGGGCACCTCACAGTTGGTCATTTATCGCACATAAAATATACAATTTATTTAAAACAACGTAGAGGAAATTAATTAAAACCATTTCATATATTTTAATGACATCTTTACAACGTAATACAATACAGTTAACTATTACAAAACATTATAAATTGCATTACATCACAAAAACATCATTATTAAACGAATGGATGCCATCCCAAAATGCCAAGTAGCTGCCCCGTGTCATCCTCAGCAACTATTACCTGCCAACTGGAAAAACACATAAAGTCAGCGTTGCTGAGTGAGTTCTAGTTTTATAAATAAAATATTTTACTTTTAGTATAACTTCCTTTACTTCCATACGTGGTCATGCATCGTACGTACAGATAGAGAATATTACTTTTATTTTCATTAACATTCATTATTCATCATCATATTTATAGCATGTTTTATTTCATGCTTTTCGTTAATATTCTCTTACTTTCATTCTCATTCTTTCGTAACGTACTCATTATCATTCTTTCACGTTCGTACTTTGTTTACTTTCTTTCTTTCTTTTCTTAGTACGTTACGTCATTCTTTTACATTCATATGGATCGATGAACAATACCCCGAACATTATGCACGAAGCTGATGCTGGACCTGTGGTAATTAAACCATGAACTTGTGCACGAAGCTGATCCAGTCACCTGGGGCAAGTCATCTCTCCCGTTCATACAAACCGTTTGGTCCTACCCCGGACATTGTGCACGAAGCTGATGTTGGACCTGTGGTAACTAACCACGAACATTATGCACGAAGCTGATCCAGTCACCTAGGGCATACCAAAGGGCCTTGTCAATCTCAAAGATTGACCCTGTAGGCATCCTTTGGGGTAACTAACCCGCATCACAGTTGAGCTAACGACAACGTGGTCATGCACCTCCTTTCATTGCTTGCAAGCCATTCGTTCGTTCATTACGTTTTACTTTTCATCATTGTTATCTTTCCTTTCATTACGTTATTCTTTACGTTCTTTCATTCGTTTGTCATATTATGTAAAGTAATAACATAATATATAACGTATTTTAAAATATAATATAAATACGTTTAATCATCATTAAAAGATAACACATCATACATACCGTACATCATTCATACATTTTATAACCCTAAGACATTTCATAATCATGCTTATAATGGGTAATCATTACCCATAAGTCAACTTAGTCAAAACCCTAGACTTTCTGTTTTTCCTAAAATTTCAGAAAATTATTCTAAGGTCTAGACGCATGGGCACTATTTGGGCGCTTCTGCCCTGTTCAGACGTTTTGCCACTATGCAGACGTCTGGACTTAACTTAGTCTCTTTTTCACTTAGACGCATGGGCCTGTTTAGGCGCATGGGCCCTATTCAAACGTTTCGGCCTACACTTAGTCATCCTGAGCAATATCTAGACGGTTGGGCACTATTCAGACGCATGGGCCTGACTTAGACGTATGGTCACCTAGGCGGTTGAGCACTATTTAGACGTTTGGGCCTACACTTAGCCATTTTTCACTTAGACGCATGGGCCTGTTTAGGCGCATGGACACTATTCAGTCGGTTGAGCTTTTGGGCGGTTGGGCACACTTAGAAAATCAAACCGTTGGACGCATGGTCCACTGTTTAGACAGTTGGGCATCAAATTTTCACTTAACAACATAAATCAATCCCAATTCATCCTAAATCAAGATCTAAGCTTAGTTCTATCATTCTAAGCATCATAACTTGTACATACACACACATATGTCCCAAATTTACACCCACCCACATGCACATATATGCACACACATACGGGTGAAACCCATTTTTCATAAAAATCATGCACACATGCATTTTCCAGCCCCAAAGTAGTTAAAAACATGTTAAAAAGGGGGTTCTAGAAACTCACCTTTGCTGCTTCCAAGTTCAAACTCCTCAACTTGGGCTTTTCCAAAGATTCGGACGCCTAGATGTGTCTAAAACACACAAACCCGAACACACATATACATATAAACATGCAACCGAGACTAAAACCCAATATGAACACTTTAAACTTCAAATTCCTTACCTTAAATCCAACTTCCTTGTTCTTCTTCTTTGAAAGCTCGAAATTCTGCTTTTCTCTCTCTACAATCCGAATGAAAGTGTTGTGCAGACCAAAATGGGCGGCCATACCACCTTTATTCACCAACCTTTAAACTTTTGTCCTTTTCGACACTTTTTACCCCTTATTTTGGGTTAACTTACATTTTCTTTCTTTTCCTTTACTCTTATTCTTTCTTCATATCTTTAAAAATAACCGGGTGTTACACAATCATATCATCCAACATATGAATTCTAAAATAGAAGTAGAGGTATAATAAAACCTAATCTAGTGACCGGTTAACAAAAGGTAAAATTAAAAGAACCAACTAATACCTACAATATGAAAGCCTTGGCCAAGCTGGTTAACTATCACGTCTAACAGACACCAGGAAGAAGCAAATTTGAAGGCCATTCGTGCAAGCTGCAATACAAACCCCTTAACTGGTCAACTATTACCCTAACAAAGGGCAGCGACCTGCAAAAAATATATTATATGAATAACTATTCCTATATTTAATGAATTAGCTTTCATGTTTAGGTACATATAGATTTTTCTTAATCAAAAGTGAATGTCAAATGTCAAATCCATCTTGACAATTGCTGCAGGTGTAGTCAAGGGGTTTGGCATATTAGTAACTTTTCGAGATTGTTATGATAAATTAGTAATATAAAGAAAAAATTAAGTGGATAGAAATGAATAAAAACAAAACAATAACAAAACTAAGAGTAAATGTTACACCTCATCATATTTATGTGTGAGTAGTCATCTTTATAGTAATTAATAATGCCATTTATTAGCAAAATTATAAGTGTTCCATCATCAATAAAAAAGGTTAGTGATTCCTTTAGTTGACAACTTTTGAAAATTACTAAAATTGACATTTTGGCCTCAAATCAGAGCATATGTGAGGCATGTTAAGAAGCTTATTTTTTAGGTGTTTGATGTAGACTTAAAATGTGTAAAATCATTTAGACACACAACTATAAGTCTTGAACAATCCAAGAGTGATAAATGCTTTAATCCTAATCATCAATCACAAAACTAAAAACCATTTCCCTAATTACAAATCAATCCGGACATGTAACACCCGGATATTTACTTTGTAGCCGACGAAAGAAGAAAAAGAAATAAAGTCCAAAGTCGGGGGACCAAACTTGGCAAAACGCGAGAAAACTTGGAAGAGAAGGAGAATAAGAGGGGAGGGCTGCCCACACCCTCCCCACATCTCCAAAAAGTCAGCCAAAGAGAGAGAGAGAGAGGAAGAAGAGAAAAAGAAGAGAAAAAGGGGTGATTGGGTCGATTCGGGCTCGAAATTCATCGTGTAGCAAGTCCAAACGAAGCTTTTCATCTTCTCTTATTTGTGTGACTTCTAGGACCCCTATTTTACTCGTTTTCAATTGATTTGGGGCTGGAACACATAGTAAACCCGTTTTTGAAAGTGTGTGTATTTGACCCATTGGGTGTGATTGTGTATAGTGTGTTTAGAGTGTGATTCCGGGCTTGTGTGTGCTTGAATGGTGTCATAGTATGTTTCCCTAAGGTTTAGGAGGGTTAATTTGGGCTTAGAATGAGTTTGGAAGGGCTTAGAGGTCGAAAGTCGCGCTGTAGTTCGGGATGAACTGCAGTCTGCGCCCAGTTAGGGCTAGGCGACTGGAGGCCAATTGGCCGACTGAGGGACGACTGAGGATCAATCACATGACTGAGGTTCAATCGCACGACTAGGGGTCCAATCACATGACAGGTCATACGACTGAGAGCCCAGTCGCATAGGTGCTCAGTCGCATAGGTGTTCATTCGCACGACTGAGAGCTCAGTCGGATAGCTGTCCATTCGCATAGTGTCCAATCGCATGATGGAGGGTCCATTCGCATGATTGGAGGTTCATTCGCATAGGTGTTCATCCGCATAGGTCCAATCGCATGGTGTTCAGTCGCATGGAGGCCATGCAACTGAAAGGTGCTCATTCGCCCAAATAGGGCTGTGTGTACCCGAGAACGAACATAGTAAGGTACTGACTTTTGGGGGGAAAGTGCAGACGTAAGTTGTGACGAGAAAGTTCCAGTAGGTACACGTAAGATGATAGTAGGATCTTAGAGGGCATGTTGGGCATGATGATGTTGCATGTTTATACATGATGTATGTTATGTACGTATGATGATGCCCTACATAGTAATGCTATAGTGTATGTTGATGTTCATTACTATGATGTGTGTTTATCTTTCCCGTGACTTTACGTGTTATGTTAATGAATGAAACGAAAGTATTATGTAACGTAAAGTGAAAGATAATGAGAGAGGAACATGATGAATGAATGCATGCATTAATAATGAATAAGAGTAATAAAGGCTTGCAATCAAATATAGATCCCTGTCTTGCGACCTCAGTAATCGTGGCTGTGTGCTACGAGGAGGGTAAAATCCTGACACTGGGATCAACCATTGTATAGAACCATCGCTGCATATCCTATTGTGGCTATGAGGGTGCGATGCACCGATATAGAAGGTCTATGATATAGGCCTAGGTCCAGTACCACGATACAGAAGGATATTACATGTGGAAATGGTACACTTAAACTCTACCTTAGGTGTTGTGTCCAGGAGGGTGCGGTGCGCCAATATAGAAGGTATATGATAGGCCTAGGTCCAGCACCACGAATAGAAAGGTATTGTATATAGTGATTGTACCCCTAAACTTTACCTTAGGTACTATGGCCAGGAGGTGCGATGCACCGTTATAGAAGGTCTATGATAGGCCTAGGTCCAGTACCATGATACAGAAAGGTAAAGTTCATGGGTGATGGAAAAAAGAGATAAAGATAAAAAAGGGGTAAAGTAAGAAAGTTAAAGACGTACAGTGAATGAAAGAAAGTTAAAGAATGAACGAATGAAAGAAACGAACTGAAGAAACATAATGATAAAGTATGAAACGAATCCTTGTCACTCGGCCTCCGAAATCATGGCGGTATGCCATGAAGAGGGTAAAGTGTGACAATACCAATAGAAACAAAGATAACGAATGATGAAGATAATAATGATATTATCTATGTGTACGTATGATGTGTGATAGCATAAAAGTAAAGAAACGGTTTTAATGAAAGTAAAGTATGTTTATTATAAAACTAGAACTCACTCAGCAACGCTGACTTTTTATGTGTTTCCAATTAGCAGGTAAGGTTGCTGAGGATGGCACGAGGCGGCTACTCAGCTCTTTTGGGATGGCATTCTTTTGTATAATGTTTTTGTGATGTAATACAACAATAGATATTTTGTAATTGATTAACGTTGTATTAACTGGCAAACGGCATTTATAGTAAATTGAAAGTTATTTCAAAATTTCCGCTGCATGATTTTAGTAAAACTATATAATGATATGTTTAGGTGCGATGATGACCAGCTGTGAGGTGCCCGGGAACGGGACCTTACAAGACAATAATTTTTCATCTTGCAAAACCAAAAAAGGTGAGCATACATAGAAACTCCATTGAAATACATGTAATTTTGTATCTTGCAACCATGCATTTTAAAATTATACAAATCCAGCCTAATCTTCTACTACCAGTTTGAACTCCCATTATCAAAACCCACATACCATATATAGCCATAGAATGCACAACCGTAGTGATATATAAACTTAATGCAAATGATACATAAGAGATAATAATGTTCTAATATCTCTAATACCAAATTGAAATGGTAACTTAAGAGAACAAAAATAACCGAAGAGAAGTAAAAAATAATATAACTTCATGTGTTGCCTATTGGCTAACATTCACTAAGTTGTTGCAAGAATTGTCACGGATAAATCTTGATCAAATTCATACTGCTTCTTCTCTTGTTGGCTGATAATTTGCTTCCTATTGTTTAGCTTTGAGTTTAATTGGAAACATGAGGAATTATAATTTATTAGAAAGTAAAACTAATCTCTACAATAATTTAGCAGAAACCATTCCAGTTTATTCTCGAAGTTCCCTCGCTGTAGCAGAAGTTGGAACTTCTTCTTCTTCTATTCCCTCCTGACAACAAACAATAGACATTCATATATAGATTTTATCCAAACATCTTCCAACTTTTAGAATAGCAATTGATAGACTCAAATTGATACAAGCCTCTGAAATTCAATTCCAAGCAAAAATATTAGTAAAATATTTTCATATGTATGTGACTAAGTGATATGAAAATTAAAATGGAAAAAACAATCTAACGTATGTTATATCTTTATCTTTTTTGCCCCTCAAAAGAATATTAATGCTTTTATAAATATCCCTTTAATTGTAAAAATCTACCCTGTTTGGCATATGCAGCATCCACGATGTATATGTATCAAAAGAGTTGAAGTTGAGTTGAGGTGATCATTATTAAAAAGTTTAAGTGTAATGCAGGATCGGATTTCGGTGGTTTTCTCTCACTCACTTTGAATCAACACTCAGCAAGCAGACTATGAAGAGTTGATCACAATTAACAAGTAACAAGCAGTAAGAAAATTAACACAGCAGGTAAAATTTTCAAGGTACTTTTATATATTGCTTCTCAACTCAAAGGATTACAAGACACTTGGACTCAAATCACTTTTATGAAGAGTTACATGGAGAAGATATATAAATACACTACCAGCCGGAATACTTTGATACCAGCTGGACACCTCTAACCTACATCTATACTACAAGACTCTAGGTGAGGTCTTTCAGACATTTTGTCTGAAAGTTGGTAGTCAGGACATGTCCCTGACTTACCTTTTGTCCCAACTAAAGTTGGTAACATGTACTATCATAAAAAGGTGAACAGTAGAATAACGTATGGTCAACAACATGGCTCTTAGGAATGCCATGCTGTATCAGAGGTCTGCAGCGGACTGTCAGGGACCATACTTTTATCTGCTGGACATAGCAATGTCTTCCGAAGGATAAAGTGCTTCGGAAGAATAACTTCTTCCGAAGCCACTTATACTTCGGAAGACTGCTTCTTCCGAGGCTTGGAGTCTTCTTTGTCTTCGGAAGCAGACTTTGTCTTCAGCTCTTTCATCAGACTTTGTCTTCGGAAGCTCTTTCAGACTTTGTCTTTGGAAGTTCTTTCAGACTTGTCTTCGGAAGCTCTTTCAGACTTTGTCTTCGAAAGCTCTTTCAGACTTTGTCTTGAAGCTCTTTCATCAGACTTTGTCTTCGGAATTGTCTTTCAGACTTTGTCTTCGAAAGCTCTTTCAGACTTTGTCTTCGGAAGCTCTTTCAGACTTGTCTTCGGAAGTGTCCTTCAGACTCTCGGAAGATCTCTTCTCAGCTTCGGAAGCCTTTGAATGTAGTACCAAAAGTGACTATGAAGTGATTTTGGTTGCACCAGCCTTATCATGATCCAACAAACTCCCCTAGGCTGATGCTACCAAAACTTCACTTCCCTCTTCTTCTCAAAGCTCAGCACCAAGGGAGCAGGGTTTATCAGTGTCTTCATTCTTTCCTGCTGTGGTGCTGAGAATCTGTACAGGTCCTTGGTGGACAGAAACCTTACTCTGTCACCTTGGATTATATGTACCCTCTGTTGTGGCCCCTCTGAAAAGAGTTAGTTGATGGGAAGTATAGCAATATTCCCATCGAACTATTGGTTCCAATTCAGGACCTTCCACCATCTGTAGAAAGGCTGTGCCTTTGGTGGTTGGTCTTCCTTGTCTTCCACTCTTTTTAGCTTCAACTCTTCTTCAATCTTGGCTCTTCTATTTCGTTCAGCCAAGTGGAGACCACTGATATGATTTCTGATGTGTGCAGCAGTCTCAGAGTTGGAGGGATTGGAGAATGGCTCTCTGCAAGCTCAGTAAGATCAAATCTGCTGAGATGCAGTAGAGAAGTGGCATTGAGCCTGTTGGTTTCACCATTCTCCCTTTCCACAACAAAGTTGTGGAGAAGGTTCATCGAAACCTCCACTGGATTATTGCATTTCTAGGTCCAGGAGATTGACCAGAAATCCTGTCCTCTTCCCTGTATCCAACAGAGTCACCAGTCTTCTTCTTAGCCTCTCTCCTCATCATTAAGGGTATCGGAGTTGAGACAAGAAGTCTTGCAGCCTGGCCCAAAGTTCTAGGCAATTCAAGAAATTGGCCTAGGGTGAGGGAGCTTGAAGAGTTATCAAACAAGGTGATGTTGATAACTTCTCCCTCACAGGAGATGCTACTCAAGGTAGTGCAGTTGATGAGCCTCGTCTTGAACTCCTTTATTTCCTCAAAGGAGAGATGTTTAGGAGGCTGAGGGGATGGTTTGGTTGTTGTTGGGTAGGCTTAGGTTTAGTGGTTTTGGTTGAGTCTTGGGTTTTAGGATGGGTAGTTTGGGTGGTTGAGGGATGTGGTAGGTTGGGTAGAGTGTGGGTTGAGGGTGAAGGTTTCATCAGTGGGTTCGGGTTTAATGGGAAAGGGGTGGGTTCTGGTGTGGGTTGTGCTGTGGTTGAGTGGCTGGGGGGTGAAGACCATTCTTTCATCCTCTGTACATCTCCTTCTTTTCCCCAAACGGATGTCAGCTTTAATTTCACTGACTATCCGCTGGAGTGTCCTTTCGGACATAGGTCCCACCTGCCTACCAGAGAAGCCATGAGCCCGGAGGTAGTCCTTCATCCAGGCTTGTCAGTTGACTTCTTGGCAGCAGTGACCTCCTTCTCTTCCTCCCCTTCCTCTTCATTCAACTTCAACTTCCCTAGCAGCCCTTCTTCCTTCCTTCTCCATTTGATCCTGCTCTTTGTTGTGGAGCAGCAGGATTATGTCATCATCATGTGGAGACAGTTCAGGAAGACTGAAGCCTCTTGAGAGTAGGAACTTGATCCTGGCCTCTCTCAGCTTCAGGGCTGCCTCCCTTTGCTCTTGTTTTCCTTCTCCAAGGCCAACTGGTTCTTTTTCTTGTTGTAGCCTGGTTGACCTCTCCAAAGTCACCAAATCCTCTAATGGTAGCAGGAGTATCTCCTCATTGGCAGCTCCTAGATTGATGAGCTGGTCAATGAGTGTTGTTCTCTGTTCTGGTTGATTCTTCCTGATTGGCTACAGCTGCCTTAGAACTAGCAGCTAGCAGCTTCTCAGTAGGAAACCGACCTTTCTTTTTGGCCTTCTCAGTCTTCTCCTCCTCCTGAAGCTCTTCCGCAGTCAATTTATTTTGCCTTTGTCTTTGATGGTGCTTGACTGTGGTGGTTCTTGGATGGAGGGTTGTGATTGAGAGAGAGTTCAGCTGGTGCTTGGGTTGGAGGAATGTCAGAAATGTCCTCCTGCTCACTCAGATGCAATTTCAGCAATGACATATGTGATGGTCAGTTCCCGGAAATCTGAAATAAGCCTTTCGAACTTCTATTTCGGCCTCGGAAGACTTGTCTGTTCTTCCGAGGCTTCCATGTAAGCTTCGAAGCTTCAGCTAGAGCTTCGGAAGATGAGACTGCTGCAGATTCTATTCCCATCTGTTTCAGTTGCTGGGCCATCAGTCCCCATTTCCCCTTCGAAGCTAATCTCAGGTTCCATGATACCTTAGGTTGACCAACTTCCTCCACAGTGGTAGAAACGGTGCAGTGTCAGTCTTTGAAGCTCCTCAGCCCAAAGTATGCAATGGGGGTGTCGGGGCTGGGCTGTTCTAGGGATGATCTCAATAAAACTTTGTGAAAGTCTGTAGAGATCTTGAAGCATTACAAGACACTTGGACTCAAATCAAAGGATTACAAGACACTTGGACTCAAATCACTTTTATGAAGAGTTACATGGAGAATTATATATATATACCTACAGCGGCCTAAGATATACTGTTGATACCAGCTGACACCTCTAACCTTACATCTATACTACAAACTCTAGGTGAGGTCTTTCAGACATTTTGTCTGAAAGTTGGTAGTCAGACATGTCCCTGACTTACCTTTTTGTCACCACTAAAGTTTGGTAACATGTACTATCATAAAAAGGTGAACAGTAGAAATAAGTATGGTCAACAACATGGCTCTTAGAAGATGCCATGCTGTACCATAGGTCTGCAACGGACTGTCAGTGACCATACTTTTATCTGCTGGACATAGCAATGTCTTCCGAGATAAGTGCTTCGAAGATAACTTCTTCCGAGCCACTTAACTTCGGAAGACTGCTTCTTCCGAGGCTTTGGAGTCCTTCTTTGTCTTCGAAGCATACTTTGTCTTCAGCTCTTTCATCGGACTTTGTCTTCGAAGCTCTTTCCGAACTTTGTCTTTGGAAGTTCTTTCAGACTTTGTCTTCGAAGCTCTTTCAGACTTTGTCTTCGGAAGCTCTTTCAGACTTTGTCTTCGGAAGCTCTTTCCTCAGACTTTGTCTTCGGAAGTTCTTTCAGACTTTGTCTTCGGAAGCTCTTTTCAGACTTTTTCTTCGGAAGCTCTTTCAGACTTTGTCTTCGAAGCTTCCTTCAGACTCTCGAGATCTCTTCTCAGCTTCGAAGCCTTTGAATGTAGTACCAAAAGATGACTATGAAGTGATTTGGTTTGCACCGCCTTATCATGATCCACATGTATATAATTTCACATTTACCATAACTTATTGCATCATCAGTTGTAATATATAAATTGCCCCATACCTACCATTGGGTCATATTAAACTTGAAGTTCGTAACTATAGGATATAAATTCTCTGATGATTTCATTGATCTCAATATGAATATTTATACATGTAGATATGTAACTATACTATGAGAATATATGGGATAACCATTGACTAATACAAAGTCAACTGTGTAGATAATATCACGCTATTATACCCCCCGCAGTCAAGCGGAGGTGGACGAACGCTGAGTCTGGACCGAAAGTCCTCAAAACAAATTCGTGGTAGTCCTTTGGAAATATCAGCGATCTGATAGCGAGAAGGAACGTGTAAAACTGAATACGTCCACGATGCACCTGCTCACGAACAAAGTGTAATGTCCAACTCAATGTGTTTTGTTCGTTGATGTTGAACTGGATTCCCGGACATGTAAATGGTGCTGACATTGTCACAACAAGTGAGGTGTGACATAAAGGCACATGAAGTTCCAGAAGCAGTTTACGGATCCAACAGAGCTCAGAGACGACATTGGCAACGCCCCGGTACTTGGCTTCAGCCTAGATCGAGAAACCGTTGATTGGCGTTTGCAGACCAAGAAGAAGATTATCTCCAAGATAGACACAATACCCAGATGTTGAACGTCAGTGGTCGAGCAACCGGCCCAATCCGCATCGGTATAGGCAACAAGGAGGGAATTTTGGGCCGGGCCCAGATGTAACCATACGAGACTATTCCCTTGATGTACCTGATGATGCGTTTTGAGATCATCCCAATGAGGTAGTTGCGGAGAATCATGTGCATGCACACTTTGTTGGACCGCATATGTGATATCCGGCGGGTGAAGGTAAGATACTGGAGGGCGCCGGCGAGACTCCGATAGAGAGTAGGGTTGTCGAATGGAGTTCTGTCGTGCCAAGTTTTCCCTTGAGTGTCGCTGGGGTAGCCACTGGATTGCAAGAGTCCATGCCGGCGCGCTGGATGATTTCATGAGCGTACTTCTGTTGATAGGAACATGCGTTTACCCTCTCGAGTAACGGATATGCCTAAATAGTCAGAGTTCCAGAGATCCTTCTTAGCAAAAGCACTTGCAAGATGAGCTAGAGAAATGTTTCCGTAGCGATCGGAAGATGTGGTAAGAAGGATGTCATCGACATATAATAGAGATATGCTGTGTCTTTGCCATGGGTGTATATAATAAAGAATTATCAGATCGGCTTT
>JABSNV010000211.1:0-100059 GCA_024085815.1 Flaveria linearis | reverse complement strand
ATAATAATAATAATAATAATAATAAATAATATATAATAATAATAACCATCAACCATTAATTTTATAAACATTGTAAATAATGATAAATACCTTTTTTTTCGCAGATATGGATGCCGACGATGCTTTTATCCCCGCATTGATGACTGCCCGACGCTGCAGTTCGAGCAGGGGACTACACCGTACGAGCGGTTCAGGGACCCTGAGAGCACGTGTGCCAGCACCGGGGACCGTCTGTCGGAGGTCTTCTTAAGCTCGTTGGGGAGCGGCGGCGGTTTTTTGAGATCATCGGCGAGGACGGCCCGTGGGGAGCAGCTGTCCGGATGTCCGACGATGCCCATCGAGAGCTCACCGTCGAGTTCTACTGCACATTCACGTTCCGTCCACGTGACCAGGGACTTGCGGAGCTGGACGAGGACGACATAGCGGACGGTCGTGCGCCTGCGGAGGTTGCTTTCCGGTTGTTCGGGGTCCTCCACCGCATGTCACTTAGGCGGTTCGCTGTCGTCAGCGGCCTCTACACGGAGGAGGAGACCCGACAGCCAATGTACACCACTGCCTTGATCCGCGGGCCAGACGACTCCGATCAGGTCTGGTGGCCTGCGATAGGCGACGGACCATACAGCGGTGATACGAGGTCCTCTCATATACGAGACCCTCTGTATAGATACATTCACCGACTCATCGCCATGTCCGTCGCTGGTCGTGGGGCGGGGACCGACATGGTCAACGCCGCCGACCTTTTTATCTTTCGGTGTGTACTCACACACCGACACTGCCACCTCGCGCACGCCCTCGCTGATTATTTTGCTAGTTATTATCATCGCAGTAGCGAGGGGCGTTAGTGGGCGGGAACATCGTTTCCCGGATCGCTCGGGGCTTGGGGTACGCACAGGCCATGTCCCAGCTCCCGCTACCTCCGATCCTGTGCGCGTGGCCGGCCGGAGCACCGCCACTGGGAGAGGATAGTTCGGAGGTTCACCGACGGCACGTGGCACCTGCTCACCAGATACCAGGAGCTCGTGGCATGGGTGCCCGAGCCGTTGGTGGACCCACCCGAGCTGGCGGGGGCTGAGGTCCACCTTCAGGACGCCCACGAGGCCCTTGGCGGCGGGGAGGATCAGCCCATTCCCCCGCCGCACGACCAGGACCCGCCCCAGCATCCCCAGCGCGTGTACCACGCCATGCGATTGCCTGCTCATGTTCTTGATATGATTCAGGACACACGAGACAGGGTCGCGAGGCTGGAGGATACGACGCGAGGCTGCATGATACCACCGCGAGGCTGGAGGATACGACCGCGAGGCTGCATGATATGATGGACTGGGTCATCCAGCACATGGTCACGGACTATACCGCCTCGGGTACACCGTTGTTGTCACAGCCACCGAGGCGGTTAGACCATGACGGTGTTTGGCCCATCTGGCGCGGGCGGGTCTGGTCAGGGCAGCGATCCGGGATGATGGATTAGATAGTATTTTGTTTGTATTTTATTTCTTTTTGTATGTAAAAACTCGTTGTATATATATGTGCAGTTTCAGTTATGATGATTTGTATATTTGGTTGTGTTTGTTTGGTTGTGTTTCTTTGTTTGTTTGTTTTATATTTGCAATGTTGATAATGTTAATTGTATATGTTTAATAACAACTGATTTTACGATTAGGTTGACCATGTGATAAAATAACAACAACTTGTTTAAAAAAATAATTAAACGCAAAAATTACTGTAATATGACATGAATTGCAGCAGCAGGAAAAGACCCTGCATAACCGTTTTCCAAAGAATCTACGCTGCGTTTTGTCTCCACAAAGATTAAAGTCAACGCGTTCTGAATCAAGATTAAAGATAACAGATTACAAAGACTAATTAAGCAGATTAGAAAAAAATGAACTGAATCGCACGTTGTTAATGATTAAAACCATAAAATAGTGTTTGTTAATGATTTTAAAAGTATATAAACCTGAGGATAAATCGGTGCACCACCATATGCAACAGCAACTTTCACCCAGTTTCATAGCAGAATTTCTTAGCTTCTTCAAATATCTAACGAAATAATACAGATCATAAGAACAATAGTTATATTATATATTCACGAAAAGAACAATGTTTTCCTTTAACCGACGTATGAAACTTCCAAGCTGCTTCAGATGTTGTAAAGTTCACAAACGCATATCCAGCATTCAAACCATGCCTGTACGTTATCAACGTCAAAACTTAGCTTACAGTGAGTACGTTAATAAAACTCCGATCGAACGGTGTTTCCCGCCTTTTCATTCTCAAGTTACAGTGATAAAATTACGGAAATAAAATAATGTTTAATGCTTAAGGAAGATACACGAAATCAAACTCCGATCGAACGGTGTTTCCCGCCTTTTCATTCTCAAGTTTACAGTGATAAAATTACGGAAATAAAAATAAATGTTTAATGCTTAAGGAAGATACACGAAATCAAACTCCGATCGAATGGTGTTTCCCGCCTTTTCATTCTCAAGTTTACAGTGATAAAATTACGGAAATAAAATAAATGTTTAATGCTTAAGGAAGATACACGAAATCAAACTCCGATCGAACGGTGTTTCCCGCCTTTTCATTCTCAAGTTTACAGTGATAAAATTACGGAAATAAAAATAAATGTTTAATGCTTAAGGAAGATACACGAAATCAAACTCCGATCAAACAGTGTTTCCCGCCTTTTCATTCTCAAGTTTACAGTGATAAAATTACGGAAATAAAAATAAATGTTTAATGCTTAAGGAAGATACACGAAATCAAACTCCGATCGAACGGTTTTCCCGCCTTTTCATTCTCAAGTTTACAGTGACAAAATTACGGAAATAAAAATAAATGTTTAATGCTTAAGCACGAAATCAAACTCCGATCGAATGGTGTTTCCCGCCTTTTCATTCTCAAGTTTACAGTGATAAAATTACGGAAATAAAAATAAATGTTTAATGCTTAAGGAAGATACACGAAATAAAAATAAATGTTTAATGCTTAAAAGAATAAAAAAAATAAAAGCAATATGTCACGGTTTGCCCAAATCGTGACATATAGCCCCCCTGCGCACAATCAATACCCCCATAATTACATACCCAATCATTGAGTACGGATCCCAGATCTAACTGTCACGGTTAGGGTAAACCGTGACAGCTAGATCTCACACCTGACCTAGCGGTCACGGGGAGACCTAACCGTGACCGCTTGGGTCGGTTTTCTCCAGGAAAGCACGATGCGTCTAAAATTCCCGTAATTAGAAGGCAACGACAAGACATTTATTATCAGTATTGACTTTCATTTAAATATTCTACTGTTAATTCTTTTTAATATCAAGCAACTTGTATATATATGATGTCATTAAATACTTGACGAGTTCTAAATATGGTTGAAAGTAGCTAAAGAGGAGACATAGTCAACTCGTGGCGGCTCATACTATACATCCCATACCAGCAAGATGATTACTCTTAAAATAGTCATACTTTTAACTTTAATTTTCATAAAACACTTTACATTAATCATTTATGTTCAGTTTTTATACTTTTATGTTTTATGAACACATGAATACAAATAAATTACTAATAGTGTGTTGTATTATAATGATTTATGCATCCCTTACATGGTCCCATGAGTTGTATTGCATTTTTTTGTTTGATTTATAAAGTAATCACATCTAGCAAGTTTTCACGCCAATCGATATATTCAGGGGCGAAACCACTTGTATTCATATGGGTCAAGTGACTCCACTAAACTTTTATTTTATGTGGTATACATGCAACGAAATCAGTAGTGTTCCCGTTTATTTTTGGAGAGTGACCCCTGTATCTTAGTTTAGAGAATGAAGTTAAAAAAGTTTTTTTTGGCGCAATGGTTCACATAATTTAATTCTAGTTAAATTACCCGGTTTCGACTCCTGTTAGAGTGCGTGTTTAGTTTTTTTCCTAAGCCTTGGCTCTATTTTTATGCTTCATTTTTCTAGGCTTTTGACTGTAAATTTTTAAAAGATTAATTTATGATCCACCATTTATGCTACGTATGCAAAAAAATGAGCACGTATAGATACAGAAAGATTGACATATCTTAGATGGATTTTATTTTAAAACCTACCAACGACACCCGCACTACGCGGCGGGGCTGTCTTTCTTACTCGGCTACAATGTTGTTGATTGGGTATCGACAACATGAATATAATGAAGTTAGAAACCGTCCTAACAAAACATAAGTTGTAATCTGGCTATTCTAACTACAACAATAAAGTTAAAGGCCATCTTAGCAAAATATAAGTTGTTATTTGACTAACAACATAATAATCCGAAGCAAAAAAATGATTTGGTTGTTCTTGGCTACTACACTTAGAAGATGTTGTATGTATAATTTTGTTCAATGATTCAAGTCTTATACTTCCCATAGATTGTTTCTGTCCTTGACAGGCTTCCACCTGACAAGATAAATTTGAATGCAAGTGTTTATGATATTCACAACTAAATTACCATTTCTATCAAAAGTTACCAATATATAGATCATGACTACGATTGTTTAGCCTAAATCAATACTTAATTAAATACACAAACGCCATCTCAAACATACCTTTCCTTTTGTTGAGAAACGCTTCTGAACATCTTTCTTTGTGACATGTCGCGATAAACCAGTCACATACGTTACAAACATTTTCAGTGTCACTTTCATCATAGCTCCTGCAAACCACTCAAATTAGCAACTAAAATGTAAATAATCTAACAATTTGTGGCTACCAATAACTTTATGTTTTCATTTTAATGCATCTGCATGTGCCATATACACCTTTATGTTTTGGAATATAAAGCATCAAGTCCTATAAATATAGCGCTTCGTTAATAACATACTATTTTATAATCATATTTACATAGAACGCAATAGTTGATAAAGTTACACTTACAACTTCTATATGTGGCATATGATATGATTCCAGATTTAACATACAAAACTCAATCAACATAAATCATATTCTAAAATCAAAAGAGTATAATAACACTTATCTATTCATCAATAATCATGGTAATGCCCAAATTTCCGTTGCAAAATATAGAGTTAGATTAATAGAAAATTATGTGTTTGATTAGGTTTTATCTCAAAAATTCACTTCTCTTTTAATAGAGTTTTGTAAAGCTTTGCGAACCAAACATAAATTATGAATGTAAAAACATTGAAAGTGGAAAGAAATGGTAGCAAAACACGTAGCAAAAAGTCAATGTATTAAGTTGTGTTAGCAGCATGGACACTTGTAAACTACTATTAACGTAACTTTGAATGTTAGTATATATAATTCAAATGATGTTTATATTTAAGCATCATATATACATTAAGTTTATCATTGGTATTCTTTTGTATACGGGACTCGCACTAGAATGATCCCGACCATCCTATTTTGCAAAGTGGTAAGTCGAATCAGGATATGAGATTTAAGGATGTAGAAAACCATTAAATATACAAAAATGAAATATCGCGAATCGCATGCAAAATAACATTTTTAGGCTTACAATCTTTGTGTGAAATGAAGTTTCAATCATGTGTCTTGAAATATCAATGATTCTCGGTCCAAATATTTGAGGTGAGGTACTCAAGACAATTAAAAATGGGGAGGTTTTACGTTCGAGTCTTGCTCAGACCGAAAAATGGAGCCGGTGAGTTTTTTAGTTGTGGGTTTCATCTTGGAGAGGTTGGGGGTGCGGTCACCTTGAAAGACGGATAGATGAGCTCGATTAAAATAACGTTTATCCTACAAAACATGGTCGTACATTTGTTAAAAAAACATGTCTCGAAATAAAGTTTGTATATTACATCACAATTGCATTTCTTAGATATAAATTGACATGGCCCCTCGTAAATCTATAAGATGACCTGACCCGTCCCAACCCAATATATCTATAAATCAAGTTTATTAGCAGTTAAGCAATAAAACGTAATTGAAAAAAAAATTGGTTCCACAATTGGATATATTAGATGCATTAAATGTAAATACTTAAATTTTATTAATTAAATAAAAATATGTGTTTTATGTTTTCTAAATTGATAGCTAAAGTGACCCTTTGATGCAATATCTATGAAAACAAAGTATATTTAAAAATTATAAAGTTGCGGTTGCAAATTGCAATAATGATATCGAGTCACTAATAATTCTAATTATATTATATGGGCCTCATAACGGGCCCGTGTATTTAAACTCATTAAATGAATTGCCCAAAACACTATCTTGAAAATTGTGAAGGTACACAAATCGTGTCGGATCTAAGAAGCGGTTCGGTTAAATCAATTGGGTTGACGAGGAACCGGATCAGGTTAGAAACCAGTTGATAGTCCGGAAAATACTACTTGCTAGGAACCGATTAGGGTAGATTCAAGACAGGGTTGGGTCGGTTCAGGAACCATTTAAAAACTATACTTGAAAGTGAATATAAAGCGCTTTTAAGTGTAGCAATTGAATAAACACGTCAAATACTTTCTAGTACAAACATAGGGAGGTAAATTAGCAAAAAACAGTCGTATCGTTTAACCGTAACAAATGGCAATATATTTTAACGTTACAAACCTATTCCTAAACTTGTTTAAGTTTTGGTTCCAAACCAATTCCAATCCAAAGCCCTAAAACCGGTGCTAAATCGGTTTAAACCTAATCTAACTGGTTCTATTCAAACCGGTTCCACGTTATGAGCCAGTTTTTCCCCGCTCCTACTTAGGTGCGTAATCTAATACCACTATTTCAATAATAATGAAATGGCAATATATTTATTCAAATATTACATATAATTATATATAAAAAAATAAGCAACTCCAGATTACAAACAAGAATTTGAAACTATCAATGAAGAACATAAACATTGTACTCCACAATAGCATCTCCATTGGTTGCATTGAAGAAAAAGGTCCGAGCTTCAGCATACCCACTAGCAAATCGGAAAACACCGGTTCCTCCGACCACCGGAAACTCTCTCATCGGAGCCGCAATAGGGTTCCGGCCCAATATACTCAAAGTGCTACCATTGAACCTTTCTTCATCAAACACATAATTTTGGACCATCATAAAACTCATGTTATTAAAATCCGCGGATGCATACATCCCTTGGGCTCTTCCACACACGTAGAGTTGGGTTCTGGACCCACTGTCAGGAGGTTGTCCATCATGACAACCGCCCCGAATCCAGTGGAGGAATTGTTGGTAGTCGGGGCCGCAGCCACCCGAATGGCGGTTGCATTTGGGCCCCCAACTACGTCATGGAAAAAGAAGTGTAGGCGTGTTAGGTTCTGTCTTTCTAGACGAAGTGTTGATCGTGGCAGATTGGTCGAGAAAGGTTGAGATTTTCCTCCGACGAGGAGGGAGAAAATGATGACGACGACGGTGATGGTGGTTGTGAAGATAATATTGTTGGCCATGGTGTTAGAATGGTGAATGATATGTTTTTGCTTTGCATGGTGCTTTGGTTTTTACTTTTTATACTTGAATGAGAGCAAGAAAGGTCAAATCATGTATAGGATTTTGGTCAAAGATGTATTAATTTGTAAATTAGTCTTACTAAAAATTTGTTATTTTATTAATAATTATTCACTCGGTTTGAATTTTGAAATTTTGTTTGCAAAAAATACCAATAATAATTGCATGGTCAGCAAAAGCGCATTACCAAATAATGCCTGGTACGTAAGTTATGACTTTTTCTTATCTTATTATAAAATTGGAGATTTATTGACCCGGTCATTGCACCAAATAACTAAATCAAAAGATTTTAAACTATTAGAGTAAATTGTCATTTTCGTCCATGTGGTTTGGTGAAAATTATCACTTTCATCCAATAGTTATTTTTTTGCATCTGGGTCCTTGTGGTTTACAAATCTTGTCATATTCATCAAGTTCGTTAACTCCATCCAACATTTTCCGTTAAATGAAGGGTATATTGGTCATTTTACATATATGTTTTATTTTTCTATTTTTTTAAACCCCAATTAATATATCCCATTTAAATAAATTGCTATTTTAGTCCCTGTGGTTTGGACATGCTTGCCAATTCAGTCAAAAATCCCACCACCTTGGCATAAAACACCATATCACCACCACCCGTGATGGAACCACCATGTAGATCACCACCACCATGTAGACCCTAGAAACAAACCGTTAATCTCGAACTTATAACAAACCTCTTCGAAAACGTATATGGAACCCTTGAAAACGAGTATTGTAGAGGTATTAGTAGGGTTTGATATGCATTTTCGAAATAGTATGTTACAAGTCCAATATTGATTGTCGATTTTTAGGGTTTACATGGTAGCGACGATTCAATGTGCGTGGTGGTGGTGGGCGCTCTAGTGTGGTGTTGGTGGCTTTGTGATGGGGCGGTGGTGGTGGTTCGGTGGTTCTTGTGACGGGTGGTGGTTCGGTGGTTCTTGTGACGGGTAGTGGTGTGGTGGTTATTTTTGGACTAAATTGACAAATACGCTCAAACCACAGGGACTAAAATAGCAATGTATTTAAAGATTATATATTAAATCAGGTTTAAAAAAAAGAAAAAAAACAAATATGTAAAATGACCAATATAGCCCTCATTTAACGGAAATTTTGGTTGGAGTTAACGGACTGGATGAATATGACAAGATTTGTAAACCACAGGGACCCAGATGCGAAAAAACAAACTATTGGATTAAAGTGGCAATTTTCACCAAACCATATGGACGAAAATGACAATTTACTCAAAATATTATTATTACTATTAAAGAAAGAAAAAAAAACTTTTTAGAATAGTAGCCAAATCTTATCTTCGGTTCAATTAAGTGATCACTAATTAAATCATTCAACTTCATATATGTTGCGGTTCTGATACTATAAATTATGTACAAGGCATAGACATTTCTTTGTTTTCTTTTTTAATCTATGCTTATATATGGATAAAACTGGTGATCTGGATTAAAAAATAAATTACATATATTATTTGAATAAGAAAAAAATAAACCTGATGCCTACTGCATTAGCCAAACAAAAGACTTGTTTTGATTAGAATTTAAAAAACGCTCCACAAATGATTTGCCATTCAAAAAATATTAAAAATAAAAATTAAAAAATTAAAAACAAATAAAATAAAACAAATAACCTATACTTCATTGAAAATCCAAATTGAATCAAACATTACTGCAATAAAAAGTCCAAAACAAATAACTAGTGACTCTTCTGATTAATTCAATCAAAGTACAAATACACACAAAAAGTTGCGATTTTGTTTCCAATTCAATTAGGGCAACATAAAATTGGATTGTGATTACTGACCTACTTACGATAGAATATCACAAAACCAGGTTGCTTCTTGTTCTCGCTCTTGTTCGCAGGTTTTCACAGCCTTCGCAATCAGCAATCTCTTGAGGTCGGGCTGCTATAAGTTCTTGGTTACATAATACAACCTAGCTATTTGTTCTTTTTTCTTTCAGAAATCTAATGAAAACTATTGAGATGGTAGATATATAATTACACTACAAGAAATGTCAGTAATAGCGGCGCCGCTATTAGCGGCGACAGGATCATTAGCGGCGACAATAAATAGCGGCGACACCATTAGCGGCGACATGTCGCCGCTATTGCTCTTCAATCCGTTTCCAATTTGACCAACAGATCTGACCGTTAATCGTGCAACAGATCTAACGGACAGGGATTGATCGTACTTAAGCAATAGCGGCGACACTATTAGCGGCGACATGTCGCCGCTATTGGTTAAAAATATACAGCCCCACCTTCGGCTTCCCTCCACATTTCCCCCTTTCCCTCCACATCCTCCACATCCTCCCGATCAACACTGTCTCTCCACATCCTCTCCGAGTTCTTGCCACCGGCCACCACCGGTCACCATCCGAGCTCCCCCGAGCACCACCCAACACCACCTGAGCACCACATCCCCCTTTCGCCGAGCACCACCGACCACCACTCCCGTCTTCTTTCCTCCTCTCGCCGGTCACCATCCGAGCACCACCGAGCACCACATCGTTGCTGCATCCGACCACCACCACTGCTGCAACCCACCACCACCACTGCAACCGACCACCCTTGTTTAGGTATGAATTTTTGATTTAGTTGTGTTATTGTGTGACATTGTTAGCTATGAATTTGGGTATTTAGGTATGAATTTTTGATTTAGTTGAAACATTATTTAGGGATGAATTTTGATTTATTTGTGTTATTGGGTGAATTATTTAGGTATGAATTTGGGATTTAGTATGTATTTTTATTTTAGTTGTGTTGAAACATTATTTAGCTAGAATTTTTGATTTAGTTGTGTTATTAGACGAATTTTTAGGTTATGTTAGTTGTGTGCCTCTTTAATTTAGTTATACAAGTTATTTGTTAAATTATTTGTTTATAATGTTTATTAATTAGATGTTAGTTTAGGTGTTTTGTTGGTTGAAAATTATTATGTTAATAATGCTTAATAATTAGATTATTTAGGTTATGATAGTCGTGTAACAAGTTGTGTTATTTGAAAATTATTGTTTAGTAATTTGTGTATAGACAAAACAATGATCACTATAAAATGACAAGTTGTGTTATTTATAAACACAAATGATCATTGTTTAGTTGTTTGATTTTTTAGTGATTTCTTATTGTTTTTCATTACTATAAAAACACAATTTAGGTTATGATCATTTGTGTTTTATATTAATGAAAAACAATAAAAAATCACTAAAAAAATCAAACGAAACGTGACATTTTTTAAAACAATTACAATAATGTTTCAATTTGTTTAGACATTGTCACGTTTCATTTAATTGTTATAGTAATTGCTTATTGTTTTACATTATGAGCGTTTACGTTTCGTGACTTCATTCTAATCATCACGAGCTTAGAAATACCCGCCCGAAATTGATTTAGTAATTAATTTCGGGTTGTCCCCGTTTTGGGACTGCTTTTTGAATATTTTATCTCATTTAGGATATGAATGTGTATTACATATTGTTTGTTTAAGAAAAATTTGGTCATTTTCTCTTTGCTCCTCGGGTATATATTTCTATATACTTGGGAGCTAAGAGGAAATGTTGCCGAATTTTTCTTAAACAAACAATTATGTAATACATGTTCATATATGAGATAAAGTATTCAAAAAGTGGGTATAGCAGCCTACCCTTTGGAATTCTCAATCTACTGTCCTACTTTTTGTTTGATAAATAATGTATCGGTGGAATTCTCAATCTACTGTCCTACTTTTTGTGGATAATTTTTCATCCACTTAAATCCTAATATATTTTGCAGTTCCATAATCATGCCTATCGATAAAAGTTGGCTTCTTAATCCGAATCGTAGATCACCTGAGTATCAACAAGGACTTAGCTCTTTTATAGATATGTGCGAAAAACTTGTGGACAGTTATGGCCAGATTCGATGTCCATGTATGAAATGTCAGAATACGGTATTATTAGGATGGGTTAAAATGAAATATCATTTAGAAATATGGGGCATGTGCCGGTCGTACAAGGATTGGATCTATCACGGTGAAAGTTTAATTCCTGAAGTTGTAGTTGTGGAAAACGTTGCGCCAACAAACGAAATGGCTGACGTTATCGAAGACGTTATGGAGGAGAGTAGCGGTCTCCATGAGCAGAGTAGTGGTCTCCATGATGATTTTAAGAACTTGTTAGAAGAAGTTCAATCAGAATTATATCCGGGTTGTGCTAAGTTTTCTTCACTTGATTTTTTAGCAAAGCTTATGCATATCAAGGTGAAGAATAAATGGACTAATAGCTCATTTGATGAGCTTCTTGAGTTGTTACAATCTTCACATCCTGAGGGTAATAAAATCCCATCTTCTCATTATGTAGCAAAAAGGACATTAAAAAAGATTGGTTTAGGATATGAGTCGATACATGTGTGCAAATATGATTGTGCTCTTTTCTGGGGAGAAAACCTTTTGTTAGAAAAATGTCCCGTTTGTAATGAGAGTAGGTGGGTTGATACAAATACAAAGGGCAAGAAGTTACCTCACAAGGTGTTACGATGGTTTCCTTTAACCCCGAGACTACGACGATTGTATTCTTCAAGGCACACGGCAAAAGATATGATTTGGCATAGTACCGGACGATCAGAAGAGGGTACGATGCGACATCCTGTTGATGGTACCTCATGGAAAGATTTTGACATAAAGTACCCGACCTTCTCAAGGGAACCGCGAAACGTTCGCCTAGGGCTTGCAGCCGACGGTTTTAATCCATTTGGTAACATGAGTTCGGCTCATAGCAAATGGTTTGATACTCGAAGGGGCGTTTCATACGACAATAATATCATTAGTATCAACACAGAACGTGAATGGGACAAAGACGATCAACTCATATTTGCCTCTCAAGCTAAACAAGTGTTCTACATCCGAGAACCTTCTCGAAGAAATCAAAACAATAATCACCGGTGGGTCGTCGAGAATGTTAATCATCGAAAAATTTGGGATCGCCCTACAATCAATGATGGTGTCATGGAGAACATTCAAAATGTTGACAATGACTTGACAGAAGATCTTGACGTTGTTCACAACCACTCTTCATCTAATAGCATACTTTTCATTGACTTCACACAATACTTTCATAACATACCTACTCATGTCACCGAAGACGAGACTCCAAGTGAAGTTAATCCGCCAACTGTTACCGCTGAAGAGGTGTTTGAAGACGAGGATGATTATGATGAGGACGATTCTGATTATGACACCGAAGAGTCTGACGAAGATACTGAAGTATATGAGGGTGACTCTGATTGAAACATTTGTTAGGATTTGTATATGTATTTATTTATTTAAACCTTTGTTTGTATTTCATGTTGTACTACAAAACTTTCTTCTTATTTTAACATTATGTTCTAAATCTTATATTTCAAGACATGTTTTCATTGTGGATTGTTCTCGTATACCTTATGGCTGATGTGATGAGTCACGGAGGTGATGGCGCGGGGGATCCACCACTTCCTCCATTTGACACTCATGGGAGTCACGCGTTAGACGGTAATGGTTATTATAATTAATTTATATACTATGTTTATTCAATTATTATTAATATATGATGCAATCAATGATTTTTAATCTGATTACAGGCACGCCTTCTCGTAAAACAAGAGGCAAGGCGAAAAATAAGAAATTGCAGCAAGAGCTAGCTAAAAAGGGAGGACCTTTATCTCTACCCTTTGATAGAGCTGCCACGTATACCCCCGTTGGCGAACTTAATGATATGTTTGTTCGCGAGGTGGGGATATACATGGAAGCTAATTTACCTTTTAATGTTCGTTCGTATGAAAATCTTTCCGATGCTCAGAAGAATGCTTTGGAAGAGCATATGGCGGTAAAATTTTATAAGTTATATGTTTGTTATTCATTTTTACATAAATAACTTTTATTTTGTTGAACTTAAATGTAGCGACGCTTTGACTTTGATGAGATATTGCGAGATCGTGAGCGCGCACAGATAGAGGGTGGAATCCGTGCGGTGTTTCTCAAACGATTTAGAGATCGAAAAAATGTGGCAAAAAAACATTTTGATCGGGTTGGAGGCTACGATAATGTAGAACAAGCAAGGGTCAATCCTCCAACAGGAATGAATCATGATAATTGGAACAAAACCGTTGACTATTTTATGAGTGACGCATATAGGAATGTGTCAAGTTCAAACAAATCAAATCGTCAACAACAAATATATACAAACCGTGGGGGGACTGCTTCATATAGTAGTTATTGTTATAAGCAGGTAATGATTTAAATTTATATATTTGTGTATTATATATTAGCATTTTTTAATATATAATATACTTTTTAAAAACAGAATAAAAGCAGACTTGAAACGTTTCATGATGCTCATACTGGTAAAGATGGGACATTTGATAGCGAGGTAGCAGAGCAACAATATGTAAGTATTTCTTAAAAGTATAATTTTTAAATATATATTTATGTATGTATAAATATGTTAATATATTTTTGTTAATTAATACAGAACCAATTAAAGGAAAGGTTTGATGAGCTAAGTCAAACCCAAAATCAAGAAAGTGGATCATCAACGCTGAATGAAGTCGATATCTTTGAGTCGGTGTTGGGACAACGGCGTGGACATATTCGGGGGATTGGGCGTAAACCATTTTCATCTGCAGGGACGAGTTCTTTTGTTCATGATCATGAACAAACTCCTCAGTCGTTTACACAGGTAAGTGCATCATAGTTGGATGTGTTAAGTTCATCATAGTTCACTTAGGTTTATTATGACTTTTTATCCCTAAAATAGACTTTAATTATCTAAGTTTAGCTTAAACGGGTCAAAATGGGTGAAAACAACATGATTTGAGTTAAAACGGGTCAAAATGAGTTAAACTTGGATGTGTTAAGTTCATCATAGTTCATTTTGGTTTTTTATGACTTTTTATTGCTAAAATAGACTTTAATTATCTAAGTTTAGCTTAAACGGGTCAAAATGGGTGAAAACAACATGATTTGAGTTAAAACGGGTCAAAATGAGTTAAACTTGGATGTGTTAAATTCATCATAGTTCACTTAGGTTTATTATGACTTTTTATCCCTAAAATAGACTTTAATTATCTAAGTTTAGCTTAAACGGGTCAAAATGGGTGAAAACAACATGATTTGAGTTAAAACGGGTCAAAATGAGTTAAACTTGGATGTGTTAAGTTGATCATAGTTCATTTTGGTTTTTTATGACTTTTTATTGCTAAAATAGACTTTAATTATCTAAGTTTAGCTTAAACGGGTCAAAATGGGTGAAAACAACATGATTTGAGTTAAAACGGGTCAAAATGAGTTAAACTTGGATGTGTTAAATTCATCATAGTTCACTTTGGTTTTTTATGACTTTTTATTGCTAAAATAGACTTTAATTATCTAAGTTTAGCTTAAACGGGTCAAAATGGGTGAAAACAACATGATTTGAGTTAAAACGGGTCAAAATGAGTTAAACTTGGATGTGTTAAGTTCATCATAGTTGTTTTAGGTTATTATGACTTTTTATCCCTAAAATAGACTTTAATTATCTAAGTTTAGCTTAAACGGGTCAAAATGGGTGAAAACAACATGATTTGAGTTAAAACGGGTCAAAATGAGTTAAACTTGGATGTGTTAAGTTCATCATAGTTCATTTTGGTTTATTATGACTTTTTATCCCTAAAATAGACTTTAATTATCTAAGTTTAGCTTAAACGGGTCAAAATGGGTGAAAACAACATGATTTGAGTTAAAACGGGTCAAAATGAGTTAAACTTGGATGTGTTAAATTCATCATAGTTCACTTAGGTTTATTATGACTTTTTATCCCTAAAATAGACTTTAATTATCTAAGTTTAGCTTAAACGGGTCAAAATGGGTGAAAACAACATGATTTGAGTTAAAACGGGTCAAAATGAGTTAAACTTGGATGTGTTAAGTTGATCATAGTTCATTTTGGTTTTTTATGACTTTTTATTGCTAAAATAGACTTTAATTATCTAAGTTTAGCTTAAACGGGTCAAAATGGGTGAAAACAACAAGATTTGAGTTAAAACGGGTCAAAATGAGTTAAACTTGGATGTGTTAAGTTCATCATAGTTGTTTTAGGTTATTATGACTTGGATGTGTTAAGTTCATCATAAGTGTGTTTGTTTAACATCATTAATTGACACTTCATATACTTAGCCAAGATATAAATGTATATTTTGTTTTTGTAGGAGCAAATTTCAAGTCTATTTCAAAACGCGCAATTTATGTCACAAATGACGCAATTAATTGCTTCGCAAAAGGCTCCAAATCAAGTCGAAGAAGAGGATTCAGACGAGGGGGATGAATAGCATGCTTATTATTGTATGACATTGCGTAATCTACATTTTAAGCTTTTAAACATGACTTAATTATCTATGTATGATTGGATGATATTTTGTACGTAATCTAGATTGTAGTTTATGTATAATTTTATGATATTGTGTAGTGTAATCTAGATTTGATAAACATAGGTTTATTTTGGCTGGAAAACAGGATTTTCAAAAAAAAAAAACAAAAAAAATTAAAAAAAAGACTATTAGCGGCGACATATGTCGCCGCTAATAGTCGAAAAATACCATTAGGTGGCGACAATTATTAGCGGCGGTTTTTTTGTCAATAGCGGCGACACTTTTAGCGGCGACTTATTAGCGGCGACTCTTTGGTCAATAGCGACGAACTTTTAGTGGCGACTTATTAGCGGCGACAAGTCGCCGCTAATAGTAATAGCGGCGACACTTAGGGGTATTAGCGGCGACATATGTCGCCGCTAAAGGTCTTCTTCCTTGTAGTGATATGGAGATAAATTAAATGACAGAATTGAAGACGACTACCCCATCTATAATAATACTTGTAAGTTGGTGTTTTGGCGTGTATAAGCAAAACAAAATCCAAAAGTTATGTATACGTTGAGTCCAACAAAACTTAATTCATGATTATTTTTTACTTTAAATTCATGAATCGTAACTCATCTCAAATATAAAATCCTATGTACTACTTACATACATACGTATGTAACTATGTATGGATTTGTATACTTCATAAAAACCTTATATTTTCTTCTTTTCATAATAGTACTTTCATCACATATGTGGATTTATTTCAAAAATCAACACTAATATTTAAAATTTCCTTCTTACCTAATTATATATTATATATTACATATATACCAATGATCTTTAACCCAACCGGTTAAGGCGAGTTACTCATGACATGTAAATAAGGGGAAGTCATGGGTTTAAATCTCACTCTGACCAAAATGCTCAGAGTTGAGCCAGGAGGTTTTTTCAGCAATGATTTTCCTCATGAGGGGGTTGGGGGTGTGGTTCCGGCTGGAAAACAGATAGATGGTCCCAATTAAGATAACACCTATCCTCCGAAGCAGGGTCGTACATTTGCCGTTCAAATAAAATATATTACATATATAGCAAACTAAACTTCCCCCTTGTACACATTACAAGGCGATGCCCGTTTGATGGCCCCTTCACGTTGAAGACGGTCCCATCCATTATGACTGTATCTTGAAGAGACGTTTGAGGGGTGTTTGATTTCCCTTACTCGGTCAGAAGGTGGTGACCGGGTAAGAGGTTGTTCCAAAACTGACCGGGTAAGGGAGAAAATAGGCATGGGTCAGTGGTGTCGGACCTCGTTAGATGCGAAAGAGTGATAATCAAACACGCTAACCGGCCAAAATGTTTGACCGCGTCAGTGGGTCAGACATTTTGACCAAGTCAGAAGCAAATCAAACAGCCACTGAGTAGGACCACGAACTTCCATCAATTCTTCAGGGGACAACTTGTCCTGCATACGTGTAGGAATACAAACTATGAGCTGACATACACATTTAACAGCAATAATTAACGTCCATTCATTTCAGGAGCCAAGTTTGTTACGTTTGGGTCAAACTTGTAATTTCAGAGAGTTAGAAACCAAAAATGAAAGCAGGACTAACCACAGGGACCACCCGTGTAATTAAGTTTAAAATCAAATAAACATTTATAATGACAATTTTTGAGTTACCCGATAATTAGCCTTTAGCATGTTGATTAAATTTCTTGAAATGTGGCTAACAAGCTTATCTTTCATATCAAAATGTCTCCCAAACATTTTTTGTTGCTCCTCAACGCTACTTCCTGTTATCTGTCAATATAAATATGATCAAGGCAACGTACAAACTGTACGAGATTTCAAAGCGTATTTTTCTGAACTGCCTGATTTGCAACCTTAAGGGTCACATATATTAGGGGTCAAAACACCTGATTGGGTTGAATTGAAACATTTTTGTAATCTTTTGTGTTTCATCAGTTTGACCCGCTACATAAAACAAAACCTAAATCAACGGACTTAAAAGTAATGGGATAGAATTTCACCAATGGGTCAGATCAGGCTCCTAAACTAAATATGATCCTTCTTTGACGCTAATTAAAAAGCTGCCCGTTTTGAACCATTAACTAACCCAAACGACCAACTCGTTTTGCCATATCGAACATAATAAAGTAGACAGAGTGGCTAAGTGAAAGCCCATACCTTGATAGCCACATTATGTCCTTTCTTGGCACAATCAACTGGCTTGTGGTTATACTCAATGGAAGAGACACTCCCGACATCAATGAAACCCTTTTGAAGAATGCGAATTTCCAATCTGTAGAATGACCAAAAGCACGCCGTAAGCACAATTTCACACAAAACGGTTTACTCGTCACCAAGAATAGACAGAAGAATGATAAAAAGTACCTTAAGAACATTCTTTGACATACACACCCAAGATAACTAGATCCTTCTCGTTAAACACACACCTTGGCATAATTTTAAGAACACATGAAAACACGGCGTCTTCAGCAGCCAGCTTCTTTCATGTTTACATCCTTAAGATATTTTATATAGGCCTCATATTGATCCAACAAGTGGTAAATGTTGCCAGCTATCAAAATCTTGATACCAAGGTCATTTGCAAGCTCTTGGGCTTCGGGGGTCACTTTGACATTAAAAGCTAAGATTGTTGCACTCTTTATACTTTCGTAGCATGACACTAGCCTTCATGACATGCTTCTTATGTATGGAACCTATATCAATACCACTAACATGTACGCTTAAGGACTTCAGTAATGCAACCAATGACCCAAAAGTTGATGCTTGAACCTATAACCCCTCTTCACTACGTATATTAGTTTTACTCATTTCATTCATCACTAATTCTTTAATCTCTTCCACGCCATCATCAGGCCGTACCACATACAGGGTAGTCCCTGCCACCGCATGCTCAAGAATCTGTTCAAGTCAAACATTTCTGCTGAACCAAAGATGTCGAAAGTCAAACATTCATGAGATAAAGCAAATAGTCACCTATGCAACAATGTTGATCGCTTGTACGTGCGGCTTTGATCTCTTTCTGATGAATGTGAGCTCCTGAACCAAAGAACAAACAGACTCATCATACCTGTTGAGCTAAGTAACTGGGATGTCAAAAAATATGATCCAAAAAAGCTTTACAATGTCAAGAAAATCAGTAAAACAGTTCAAACACAAACTCACTGTTAAAAACTAAATATCTAACCTTCAGAAATCTTTATGCAAACTCTAGAATTCTTTCATTGAATGGGGATTCGATGAGCGGATTGTAGTATGAATTGGTCCCTGCATAGCACAAAACATTGTTTGTTATGTTAAACAAGAGCTTTAATGGTGGTAACTTGAAAGTAACAGCACTAACCTGAAAAACACAAACAACAATCTCATCTCCTTCATGAAGAACACCATTAACCAATACCACGTCGATAGTTGTTCCATGGCCTTCTATGAAATTTAACCTCCAACACCTTACACTAAAAACATTCACATTCCCCCAAAAAAAAAAAAAAAAAAAAAAAAAAAATAGAAGTCAGTATCCCTTTTCTTTTATGTTCATTCATTTACGTTCGTTTGGTTATGGTTAACATATTTATGTTTGTTTAGTCATTTACATATTAGTTCGTTTACATTCATTTATTTCACTACTGCCAAGCTAGTCATTTACTTTTTTTGCCAAGCTAGTCATTTTGGTCGCTAACGATGGTGTGATTTTGACACTACTTGACACGGTTTTACACCCCTCGCTGCAATGCGAGGGGTTTAATACTAGTTAATGTTACCTAGTTTTAGATCCATCCGGTGGCAGGGTATTTTATTGTCACAAGCATCACTATTTTTATCATTCCAAACATACAATATTTTATTTCTCTTGATCCATTTGTCTCGGCATTCTCTTTATCATCACCTCACCACATCTTATAAATTTTTGTGTATCTCCTTAAGTGGCCTCCAAGTTATCAGTTTTCACAACAACGGCCTCTTTGTGCTGTAGTAGTTTACAAACAAACAAACAAACAAACCCAGTATATCCCACTCAAGAGTAGGGTCTGGGGAGGGTAGGTGTAGGCGAGTCTTTCCTCTTTGTGCTGTAGTAGTTTGAGGAAAGTATTTGAACTTGAACAATCGCAAAGCAAGCTGAATTTCATGAAAGAAACATAAGTTAAACCCAAATTCTTGATTCTAATATTGTAACCAACTCTTGCATGGAAAAAGTAATATCGTCTTCACTCCTTGTTATACGATTCACATCCTTCTAAATTTACGATGATATGAAATTAAAATGCAATACATAATATCATAAGTTTATCAAAATTTAAGAAGGAAAATACTTGCTTCTTCCTAGTTTCTTCCTCCTTGGCGTTCTGGTAGTGATTGAGAAACTGAGTCCAAATCTTCCACATAAATTTCCATGTATTCTTATGCATAAAACCATTAAATAAAATTTTGAATTTATTTGTCATTACTACCACATCTTTGTGCAACAAATCATCACACCATTATACATTGAGAGTGCATGACCGTTTATGATCAAGATACTCAAATAGCTAGTCAAACTGAATGAGTAAAAACTAAAAGTATATAAATGGGTCATAATAGCATAGTTCTTTGTTGTGCTTTGTCTATCAAATCCACACTTCTCTATAAGAATACTTTTACATTTGCTACAAAGACTACACAAATTACTATATAAATGGGTCATAATAGCATAGTTCTTTGTTGCGTAAAAACTAAATTACACCGCCACTTGACTTTCTTGTGCAGTTAAAGGTTGCCTTAAAGACAAAGTCATGGTTCTATCTTTGACTTGGTATGAGATAATTCTATCCATCCTATCAAGAATATATACATATCCCCCTATTGATATCTTCAGGGCAACTACAGACTTGTAGAATACAAAGGATGAGTTACCGGTACTAAGTTTCAAGAAAAATATAGCATTTTTGAGGTCTTCCATTTCCTCACACATCATACTAGTCATATCTAGCTTAAACAAATACACATCACGGATCCCCATGTCATCTTTAATGTATATTGCAATATAGAACAATTCTGTTTAAGATCCTTTCAAAAAGCAATAATGTCATTAAAACCAAAAGTGGGATGATGAGGGAGTTTCACAAACGGCAGTAGACTCATCACTAGTTCTTGATCACCTTTAACCACAATGTTAATCTCTATGACAAACTCATAATCCAAATCCATGCTCATAGCATATATCTTACCATTGCAACAAGTCGGAATTCCTTGGACACAATCTACGCCACTTATGCTTTGGATCTGTTTAGCATATGACATTTCAATCCATTTTAACTTTTTTCTTTTACAGTCTAACGGCAAAAAACAAACGTAGGAGTTATGTCCGGTAACAACAGGAGAACCGAACCTTGTTCGTCAGGTGGAGATGACAAAAAACACTCATAAGAATCACTTTCTTTATGAATCAAAGGTGGGAGACGAACCAACTTAGAAGTGAGCGGGTTCCAAAGAGACCAAAGGTTTGAAGGGTTGGAGAGAATCACCCAACCATGAAAACATCCTCTTATTTGCTTCCCCTCAAGCTCATTAAATCTACAGTAGTCTTTATAAGATTCCAGCCTTTGAGCAATAAACGATAGATACCTTGTGGACGGAGAAGATGACTGACTCCAAGACATGTGCTTTGGCTCTATCTAGCTAAGATGTTCAATGGAATAATAATTCAAACTTAATTGGCCATTTAATTGTTTATATATATGTAATCATCAAAATTAAATACCCTTGTTACATCAAGAAAAACCATATTCAAATTTGTGTATGTACACACACACACTCATATATATATATATATATATATATATATATATATATATATATATATATATATATATATATATATATATATTTATATATATATATATATATATATATATATATAATATATATATATATATATATATATATATATATATATATATATATATATATATATATATATATATATATATAGGATCAGGATCATTACAGAACCATTTTTATTTTCAGAACCAAAAGAACCATTGACTTACATAAATATAAATTATAAACCATTGGTTTACATAGATGTAAGTTAAACCTGATGATATTTAGTTGTTTTTTATAGTTTATTGTTCATGTCTGATATACATATGTGTAAAACAGGTCAAGTATTACCAGACTTAATATACATTTATGTAAATCAATGGTTCTGTAGTTCTGTAAATAAAAAGTGGTTCTGTAATGATCCTAACCCTACATATATATATATATATATATATATATATATATATATATATATATATATATATATATATATATATATATATATATATATATATATATATATATATATATATATATATATATATATATATATATATATATATATATATATATAGGGTCCGGTTCATTGCAGGACTTCACTTTTAATGAGAACTGAAAGAACCCTTATTAGCCATTGATCAGATTAATGAGTGGTTGAGATTAAAGGGGGCATATGTGTAATTTTAGAACACAAATTAAAGGGTTAAAATATATCAGAAGGTTATTATTGTAAATTAACCGTTGTTCTCTGAAAAGGAAACAGATGTATTTTTGGATGATAACCGTGTAAATCTCCTCGAGTAATGAAGAAGATCAACAACGATCGCGAAGCAATCTTCAGTCGCATTACAAATCCTTCCCGTGTGTAACATTCGTCTGGTAAAGAAGGAGGTTCAAGTTTCAATTATCTGCCCTATTGTAGTAAGGTATGTGTTACGGTTTAATAGAAATTTATACTTCGTCAACGGTATGAAGTAGAATATCGGATTGATTATACATGCAATAGTGTTTGTGATGTTAACGACACGTGAATTAGGGTTATTTAGAATGTATTCATGAAAATCTGATATATCGATTGATTAATTTGGGGGTTTTAAGAGTTTAAAAAAATGCAAATGCGTAGAAACTTTTTCAATCGGGTTTTTGAATCGAATCAGTGTAGGTTTTTTGGGATTTATAAAGTTATACTTGCGTATGAGTTGCAGGGTATCATATTGGGTGCTTAAACCTTTGTTGTTGAAATGATTTCAGTGTGGTGTTTAATAAGGGTTAATTTACGTATGGGTAATCTACAGATGTTTGCTAAAAAGGGGATAATAAATTGGCGTTTGAAAGATAGCCATTGTTGTAGACATGTAAAAGACCACAACTGATCTTTTCATTTACATAGATTCAAGAAACTATTTAAAGTGCATAGAAATTATTAAGGACATGTTTAACTGTATTTGAATGTCTTAATGTTGGTTTTAAAGTGTGTTTTGTTACATTGTTGCAATCTGACGTATATGTAAATTTATGGTTAACTGGGCCGTAAGTGTGTAAGTACTGAGACAACCCTGTACAAAGTTTGTGCACATGTGCTTATTGGCCCGTAAGTGTGTAAGTACTGATACAACATTGTATATACATGGTTAACGTATGAGTGATCACAGTTTGGTAGTTGATAACTAATGACATGTGCAGTAGCACATGTGTATTATTAGGCACGGGTTATGTAGACAGTAAAATAGAACTATGTTTGAGAATATTAGATATACAAATTGGTGTAAGATTTTAGGACAATACAGAGGAGCACTAATCTGTAAAATGTTGATGTGAAATTTGTAAATGACAGTGTTAAAGTTTTACATATATGAAAATGTTGTCTGAAACAGTAACTACGATTTAAGAAAAATATATACCCTGTATACATATAAGTAAAGTACTAGAAAATACTTGATAAGTAGTCATGAAGAATCATGTTTGGTGTTGTTTAGAATGAGCAGTACCATATGTGTGTTAAAATGAGTAGAACCGTGTTTGTTTTGATATACAGCAGGAATGAAGATATTGTTATGGATGAAAATAAATGAAGTTGTAGATATGTAATTAATGTGTTCGATGTTTCAGGGATATTATACTGGTTGGAACGTGACGCTCCCAAGAATGTCGTCAAGTATGTGTATATGTTATTCTGTTGAGTATATATATATGTTATGTTCTCTATGATTGGTATGTATACTCATTGCTTATCTTGTTTCACGTGTATGTAGAAAGAAGAAGTGAACGTATAGCATATAATTCATCTTTTAGTCGGTTTACGAACAACGCGTCGAATCCAATAGATATTGAAGTTACAGAAGAAGGTATAAAAAAGAAGATGTAAAATATTTAGAAGTATAAGAGTGAAAAAGAGAACATATTCGTTAAATATATGTGTAAACATATATTTTTTTTAATTTTGCAGACACAAGTGTATTGATGAGGTCGGAACAACAAACCAAACGAAACAGCATTAAGGATTGTGCTTCCAACAGCACGAAAATTTTTAGTATGTATATTGTCAATAGATTGTTAGGTTAATAACTTTTTTTGTCAATCACATGTTTGGTTTATATGTTGTTAGGTTAATGTGATGTGTTATAACATGAACTAAGTATATGTAATTGTTATTATGCAGGGAAAGAAGCTGAAAGTAGAGTAAGGGATGGTAAAAGAAAGGATGGGGATACTGTAGTAGGTAAGGAGATTACGAATAGAAAAGGAAAAAGCGACGGAGATAACACAGGTGATGTTGTATATTAAATAAAAAAATACTATATATTCTAAGGATTTATCTTTACATTATATATTTTATTGTCCAAATAGATACGGTGAAAAAAAGGAAAATTTCAATGTCAAAATCAGAGAATGTTGGTAGTGATAAGAGAGTCAAAGATTCAAGTAGTCATATTGCAGTTTGTGACGAACCATCAACACAATTAAGGAAAAAACGGATTGTAAGGAAAAAGTCAAAAGGAAAGGTGTCAGGTAATGATTTTTTAAAGTTTTTACGTATATGTTAATTGAGCTTTGAGAGTGATTGTATCCTCATGTAGGAAGAATTAAGGGACATAAGGCACGAGGATATAATGAACAGAATAGAAAATCTGATGACATGAAAGGTATTGTTTCAGTACTTCGTTAATAAATAGATTATGTCTAAGAAGAAAAAATATATTTTAAGGAACAAATATTGATGAAGAAGTTTTATTGTCATATGTTTACATATATGTAAGAAGATATATTTAAACCATTAAGGATCGATATGTTTGTGGTTGACAGGTTTTGAATATAAAAAACTGAAAAAGGAAAAGTTGTAAAAACAAAAGTGGATGTGCCGACAGGTAATTCATTGTTTAAATTTTAGAAAATATAATTAAAGTTTAGAAGTAAGTGGAACAAATGATATAGCTTGACATGCTTTTATTGGCAGAAAAGAAGATTGATGAAATGTCTAATAGTGGTGAAGATACTCTGAAAAATAAGGTAAGTGCAGGGGCACAGTGGTTCGGGATCAGAACTAGGTCCTCACCAAAACAGTTTTACATTGGTGTTCTAGCGGTTAAGACGAAACAGAGGGAGGCAGTTCGTAACATGGGTTTTAGGAGACTACTATCATGGAGGATTGATGGCATTCCAGTGAAGATAGGTCATTTTGTGGTTGATGTACTGAACACGGAAAGAATGGAGTTGCAGATTGAAACAGGGTCGCTTAGGATCGATAGTGATTCTATTCATAAGCTGCTAGGGGTTCCAAACCAAGGGATGGATTTAAATGCATTGGGAAAACAAGAATGTTGGACCCATGTTGCAGTTGAGTGGAGGAGTAGGTATAAAAAAAATATGATCGGGAAAAGGGATATAGTTAGGATGATAAGTGACTCCGATGATGATGATGGGCTGATGTTTAAGATCGATTTCATAGTTTTATTTTATAACACACTTATAGAGTGCCATGTGAATGGCAAATGTAAGTTGGGGATTGTTGATCTTATAACGGAAGATATGGACATGGGGAACATTAATTGGTGCAGTTGCATAGTTTCAAAGATAAAGAATTGCAAAAGGAAATGGAGAAGGAGGGATTTAGAGTCGCAATTCGGCGTGGCGCTATCAATTTTGACGGTATGTGTTAAAATGGAGTTAAATATTTGTAAAGAATATGTATAACTGTTTCTGTTACATAAACAACAACATAGTAAGTGAAGTATGTTATCAACTCTTATGTTTTGAAAAGATAAAATACAGATTAACATAACTTATTAGTTATTTCGTGTAACCTTTGTAATAGTTTTATATTTATTTTATGCATGTAGCTATTATACGTAGATGGAACTATTTGTCGTGGTATTAATGATGAACGCACAATGAGTCCTTTAAAATTTTGGACATTTAAGAACCTTGGGAAAAGAGAGGAGATCGAGATAAGAAGTGGTGTATTTGGAAGATGCGTAATGCGAAGCTTGTATAAACATAACGAAGGGATAAGTGTCAGTTTGGAGGATGTTGACGACGACGAGAATGCAACAGAAGTTAGGGACGACAACAATTTAAAGGTACCATTTTTAGTAATTGAGAATGTATAAATAAAAAGTAATATTGGGAAAAAAATTTTGAACTGATTGTTTTACATATATGATAATTTGACCATCTAGAATGCATGGTTGACTTGATTTACACATGAGTAAATTTTTGTTATACATAAAAAATTAATGTTACACATATGAAAAATAGACAAAGTAATACATTTGAAGGCATTTGAAAATCCAACTACGTTAGGATAAATAAAAATGTATGCAAATCATAAATAAAAAATTGGAAAAATATTTAGAAGGGATTGGTGTAGAGACGTTGTAATTTTTACAGATTATACAAAAGGTTTTAGGATGATTTACGCATGGGTAAAACAAATTGTATAAGATAATGAAGTGAGAAATCCAATATGGAAAATCTGAGAAACTGAAATTTGTTTATAATGTGGGTGATTAAGTGCATATAATCAATATAACAGGTTGTTTATTTTTGTTTTAAGGCTAAAACACAGTGATGAAGAAGATTATGGATTCGATAATGACAAAGAAGGAACTGTTTGAGAAATTAATATGTGAGAGTGTCAACGATTATCCAGGTTGTTCAGATGTATGAGAATTGAAGGAAAGATATGTAGAATGCTTGAAGAATTGTGTGAATATGGATGACGTGATGGGTGAGAACAGAGATCAAATGGAAGAAGCGGATATAACGTGCGATGAGGATCACATTAATGTAGTAAAGACACCCACTGAAACGAGAAAGGAGAAACCTTCTATGGCGGTGATTAATTCAAGTACATATAGACGACTGGTGGTATATAACGGTGTAGATGATCCAAATATTACCACCACACAGGCAGTATGTCAATTTGCAGATTGGGTAGAGGACAGTATAAAGAAAAATGCATTTGGGGGGATGAAGTTTAACGTGAATGCTCTGAAAACACCGGAACCAAATTTCAGCCTGGGTTTGACTCAAGATTTTGAAAATGCTGAAAAAATGTTTCTACTAAGAGGAAAAGAAGCTATTGGAGAATGTGATAAGGGTTTGAAATTGGGGGAACTAAATTGCAACGATAAGAAAAGGCCAACAAGGGTGAAGAAATTAGCAGATGTAAATAGGTCACCGTACCGAATACGACCTATAGACATCAAGAAAGGTATTTCTGAGGAAGAACGAAAAGTATGGAGCTATTTGATGAGGGGACTTGAAAATGACAGGTAATAAAAATTAACTAAATTAATTTTGCTATTAAAATGGTAATATATATTGGTGTAATAAGTTTTTGTGAATGCTCATCTCACTATGTAGGGTGAATGTAGATGGTGAAACGGACGGACAAAGGGAAGTCGAAAAAGAATTTCAGTACATGTATTTATTTTATGCGATGATCATACTTGTAACTATTATTAATATATATTTTTTATAAGATCGTTTACTATATCCACCGTCTGCTTACTTATCTTTGAAAGGAACAGGAGCAGAGAATCGGAGTATAGGCTGTTCATGCACACGGGTGTAATAGTAAGTCATAAGTTGTATCATCCATATATATATAGATTTATGTTTCTAAAAAATCATACGTTAATAAAATGAACATTTTATGTAGAGCCATGCAATCCTATGGAACACAAATATGGATGACGATAGCAGATTTATAGAATTTGAAAAAAATTTGAAGACTGTGATTGCTGGAAATGAAAGTCAACAAACATTAAGTGAATATGACATTGTGTTGTTCCCAATATTGGAAGATGAACACTATTACTTAGTGTGCTTTGATTTGCATTATCCAGCGGTAGAGGTAATTGACAACGTACATGAGTGTAGAAGCTTTGTAAGAATCGAGGATGCTGCGAGTTATCATAAAAAAAGCACTGTCTACAAAGTGGTAAGATCTTATTTACTTTATATTAGTACATAATCCTTTTGTTGGTTGTAGTTTATCAACATGCCATACATTATTTTTATTTGTATCTTATAAATTTACATGTATGTAAATCAGAGTTAGATTGTAGAAGCACCTAGATTACTTGATTCTTATACTTATGCATTACATTATTCTGTATTTCATTTTTTTGAAACTGATATTTTAAGTATGACGTTTATTGTAGAAGGACATATTTGTAGATTATTTGCGTCGAGTAGGAAACATAAAGTACGTTCAGATGTCAAGTTGCATCCCTGTAAAGAAAAAACTTCCCTGGGCTACAATTAACAATCCAATTGATTGCGGGGTGTTTGTTATGCGGCATATGGAAACGTATATGGGCAGCAAGGTGAGGAGATGGTCTTGCGGATTCTTAAAGGAAGGACCAAGACAAGATGGTCAATTAAGGAAGCTAAGGGTGAAGTATGCATATCGCATCCTGCTATCAGAAGCTAACATACACAAGGACAAGATAATTACGGAGACAAGGTGTTAATTATAAGTACATTAAACCAATGACATGGCGTATTGTTTTTTTGTGTTATGAACATCTTAACAACTTTAGTATTGTTGCTATTATGGGTGTTTTATGTTAGTGGAATCTAAACATTTGGTGTTTTATCTACGGTTTAATTTGTTCTAATATATTATTAGGTGATATATATAACATTGCAGAAATATGTTGTGTGTGTTTACAAGTGAGAGTAAATCATTACTTATTATTCTTATAAAATTACTTCATAAGATTCTATTTGAGTTAATTTATGAAATCCAAAAATTGTAGCATTAGTGGTTATTTTCGTATATGTTAGAAATTATTGTAGCGTTAGTAGCGTATAGGTAATTATTGTATTAATATGTAAAGTATTTGTAAGAAATTATAATTTATTATTATTTTCGTATACGTAAATATTATGTGTAAGTTGGTGTAATATGGATTTAAATTTGAAGCCTAGAAAAGAAAATAAAAGAAAATAATAACACCACAAACTAGATAACTAAAACAAATTTACAGTAAATGTATATTGTAACTTACGTATACGTAATTAAAAAATGATAACTAAATTTTAAATGTTGTAATTTACTTATATGTAAATGTATACTGTTCTGGGTTGATATCAATAGATGAACTGCGTATAGGTCATGGATATTTAATGAGAGACCCCTAAGTAGATTTAGTGACAATTTACGTATATGTAATTATTGTATATAAAATGTTGTTACGCCATGTAAATATAACATGTATGTGTAATTATAACATGATGACCAATTGTAAAAGACACATGATGATCTGTGTTGATATCAGTAGTTGAATTACGTATACGACATGGATTGTTAATGAGAACTGGAATAAACCTTATTATCCTTAGTGGCTATTTTCTTATAGGTAATTATTGTATCAACATGTTCAGTTTTTGAAAGACCTTTTTTGTTTATGGTTATTTTCTTGTGTGTAAAATATTATGTGTACATTGGTTTAATACAATTTAAATTTAAAAAATTGAGAAAAAACTCGTTTAAAATAACCACACCAAAGTTAGATTATTTTAAAAGAGTGAACAAAGATAGGTTAATTGCATATATTATTAAGGTAATTTAAAACTCAAGCATCGTAACAAAATCAAAAGTAAAGGAAAAACTAGTTTCAGATACAAAGCAATAAGAAAGTATCCAATGAGATGACTACAAATCTTCATGTTCAGACTCTTCTTGGTCTCGTTGTTCTTCGGCCCTTTTTTTCTTCAGAGGACAATTACGAGAGTCATGATTATTAGTGTATTTATGACATGTCCTGCACAGTCTCATTGGTTTTTGAGATTTGGAAATTGCTTTCTCACCGGGACCAATCAATCGTCTACTCGTACCACTTCCTTTGTTGCGAATCCCTTTTGGTGGGGTGTAAGATAAATCCTCATCCTGAGGTTGTCCAACTAAATCTTCAATAACAACACCCTTGTTTTGGCGGGTACTTAAGTATGGAACTTCTTCATATATTTGATCCTTGATTGCTTTCATCTTAATGACAAATGCACGAAGACGTTCTGTATCACCCCCTAAACGTTCATTGCATTTTTCAACTAAATCAAAAACTTCATTTGTAAGTCTGCATCTTTCACTTGTAACCACACCATATCTCTTGGACGAACTAAACATGTTGTCAGGTAAGGCATTAGTCATCCATCTTTTACAAATGTACTGCGTAGGTATATGATTAATGTTTTGATTTTTAAAAACACAAAATACATGTCTACATAAATATCCAATCCTGGTAACATCATGCACGAACACGTCACGGAGTGATCCGACAAATTCAAATTCACCTACAACATAAAATTTCGCAACAAAATGAAATAGTTAATAAAAATGTCTATCATATAATATGCATATACATATATGAAAATAAACTACTTACCTTGAACTCACCAACCAAACCAGACCGTCTTTGTTCTGAGAGACGATGTAAGACTTAACACCATTAACTTTGTCACATGTAGCAATAGAACACATCCAAACAGATTTGAATATTTCTTTCTGAACGTCATCAAAAATAGTACGAGTGTAAATCTCGGCAGCATGCTGCTCAATTTGCAAAAAAGTACGTAAAGAAGGAGACGTAGTGGTTGAAGCATGTTGAAGTTTTCTCTGCTCTTAACGTTGACCTTCAACAGTTGAATCAAAACAAAGAAGAAAATCCACAAGAGTGTTGGATCCACTAGCCTTGAGTTTGAATAGAGCGTTCGAACTCTCACATCGAGACGTCGTCTTCATTAAACAACACAATGGAAGATCCTTAAAGTACGCGGGAACCCATTGTTGTCTAATCGAAAACATATCAGACAACCATTCATGATCTGTTAGGTTATAATCACTCATCAACAAATGCCAACGCTCCTCAAATACATCTGGATCTATAAAAACATTCCAAACAAGTTTATGAATAGCTCGTTTGATATTTTTATTATACGTAAGGTCACCAGCCATCTACATAACGAATATTTTAAATAGTGATAATATAAATGTATTATGTAACTAATAAAGAAAAAAAATAGAAAATGACACGTTGATTGTGTAATTGATTAAATTTATGAAATGTATAAAGTAATATAAAATGAAGTGTATTGAATTAATTTTACATATACGTTAAGAAGAATTAAGAAAGTATTGAATATATGCACCAAACCTTTGATGGTAATTTCTGCATAATATGCCACATACACAATCGATGAATGGAAGCATTGAAGACATTTGCAATAGCTTGTTTCATTGCTGGGTCCTGGTCCGTAAGAATCAATGAAGGTTGTTTACTATGAGCTTCCAAAAACAATGTAATAACCACGTATAAGATTCTATAGTTTCATCATATAGCAAGCCAGCCGCGAAAGTGACACACTTCTTATGATGATCAACCCCAGTGAATGGAACGAAAATCATATTGTACCTATAAAAAATATAATTAAAATATTCATCGGGTGAGGGTAGTAAAAATACGATACATTGAGTGACTTACCTATTTGTATTGTATGTGGCATCAAATGCTAAAACGCTACCAAACATGGAGTAATTCATCTTTGCCACATCATCAGCCCAAAATAAAGATCTAAGTTCTCGTTCTTCAGCTTTACAAACAAAGGTAAAGTTTGGCCAATTCACATTACGCTCATTAAGAGTGTTGACTATCATCTGGGCGTCTCTGTTACCTATGTATTTCCTTATATCCCTGCTGAAATTTTTGTAATCTGTAACAGTACCACGTACCAAATGTTTCCCACCTTTAATTGCTGATTGAAGCCTGTGTGTGACGTTTGGACCAACCTTTGCAGCCCGTGCTCTATGAATGTATATCTGATCGATGAAGTTCAACTGGCGTCGTTTCCTAGAAAAATCCATATTTTCAATTGATACAAGTCCATGATTATGTTTCTCGACAAAATGATACAAAACAAATCTTGTTGTTCCCTGTATGGCCTTTACACGTATGCAAGCAGGACAACCAGTGACCTTTATGTTGGATGACCTGCTAGGTTGAGAAGATGAGTAATAGTCCCTGGAATCAAACGAGTCACCACGTGGCTTACCAGACTTGTTACAAAGAATATATTTATGAGTGACAATGCCTTGTATGTTTTTCGTTGTTGATAATCTTATATCAAAGCCGGATCTTTCCGCATATAATTGGTACATAGATAGCACGTCTTCCCATGTCTTAAAAACCATACCACAAATAGGTTTATACTGTTCGAGAACATTAGGAACCCAATACTTGGTGCCTTTGGGTGTGTGAAAGTAATTACTACTGATTGATTCTTCCGTGGCTTCAATATTCATATCTAATTGTAACAACAAAAAGGAAAAAAATAAAAATATATAAGGACGTGGTAGTCACATATTTACATATACGTAAAAATACTTAAAACATTCTACTAACAAATTTATCAAAATTTATGAGTAATCTGAAGATTACTAAAACAAAGGACTAAAAGAAGTACCTTCATAGTTGATTGATGACTTGTCTATTAATCCTTTAACAGACCGATTCAATGAATCATCAACATTCGTTGCCAACATATCATTAGTATGCTTACTCATGTGTTGACGATCCTTGAAACAATTGAGATGTTCAACACCTTCTGAAAAAAAAATTAAAAATTTACCAAACAGTTTTAAACGTAAAAGAAGTACCATATGATCTTCATATGATCACAAATGTTAGAGAATAAACTTCAATGAATGTCAGATGAACAAGGAATAAAGATATTCACAGGACTTAACAAGATAATACAACACAATCACAGTGACTTTTATACATCTTTTACTTAAAATTCTTTTATACAACTTTTACTTAAAAATCCTTTTACTAATTTCTTAACATATCATCATTACAAGGGAATGTGGGCTGAGCCATGAATAATTTAATTTCATATACGTAAATCATATATAAAACATAATATGTGCACAAATTACCAGACAACATAAGTACCTTCATGGTTATTAATTTCGTATACGAAATTAACTACACAGCAAACTAAACAAATAAAGAAAAACATCAAAAATGAAAACTGATTCAAATCAAACATAACATACCATATCAAAAACTAAAAACATAACAATTACAAACCAAAATTAGGCATGAAACACTGAAAATAAAAAATGACTTCTTAAAGTACCATATGAACTTTCATTAATAACAATCATAACATATAACTAATCTTGCTTCATAGGATAATTCCTAGCATCATAGTAAGTGAAAGCATGACAATAACTACAAAAACGCTTCCTCCTCTGTTCATTACGCAATCCATTGTTACCTCCTTCATCAATAATAACATCGTTCACATTTTGATCAATATGATTTTGGTTTGATTCATCAACAGCAACACAGTATCATATCCTCGTTACTCGACATCTCATATGAAGCTTGAAAAAATACTAACTTGAGCAAATATGTGATACGGAACAATGAAACGATAATAGTATTTATATCCATTGAAAAAGATAAGATCTTGATTTCAACTTATTCAGCTAATAATGAATGTTGAAAAAACTAACCTTGATTCTTAGAATCAATTCTGAAATGGCTGATTCTGATAATAACAATAAAAAATATTGATCCGATGAAAATAGGAAAATATATACACCTGATCTTGAAAATCCTTCAAAATGATATTAGTGATACCTGCATATCTTAATAAAATCTTGAAAATCCTCCATGATTATTTAAATGTTACCTGCACCGATGAAAATATGAAAATATAGGATACCTGCATATCCTATTGATGGATCCGATGAAAATATAAAAAATAGTAAAATATAAAGAGCACTAACATAATAAAACAAAAAAACACATCAAAATCAATTTTGGTAATTATGATAATTGTGTAACTTGCTATATTAAATTATGGTGCATTAAGGAATGCAATTAAATACATACAATAAAAGACTAAATTACCCTTGCTGAATTATAATAAAAATAATTTAATTAGTAAATAATCAATGGTTAGGATGAGTTCTCAGAGTTCTCACGATCTTTAGGAGTCCTAAAAAGATCCTGACCCTATATATATATATATATATATATATATATATATATATATATATATATATAGGATCATCACAGAACTATTTTTATTTTCAGAACCAAAAGAACCATTGACTTACATAAATGTAAATTATAAACCATTGGTTTACATAGATTTAAGTTAAACCTGGTGATATTTAGTTGTTTTTTATAGTTTATTGTTCATGTTTGATATACACATATGTAAAACAGGTCAAGTATTACCGGACTTAATATACATTTATGTAAATCAATGGTTCTATAGTTCTGAAAATAAAAAATGGTTCTGTAATGATCCTAACCCTATATATATATATATATATATATATATATATATATATATATATATATATATATAGGGAAGCATTCTATTGATAACCATAAATATGTAAAAAAACTACTAAAAACCACATAAGCATTGGACATAACACCTTGATAAAATTGGTAATACTAAAAGATGATGGTTTGATTCTATTTTTTAATCTTTTCTTTCATTTTAACACCTCTCTCCTCAATCTTTTAGAAAAACTTTAAAATGTTCATATATGCAATACAATATGTGTGTATTGATGCACGTTATCAAAAGACTATAGATATCGTGATTTTTAAAAATTTATCTTAAAAGTAGTAAAATTATAAACATTTTGATATATTTATTTAATAAATAGTTTAAGAGTTAAAGTGGTTCTTTCTGGTTCTTTACAGATTTATGGTTCTCAATTGAATGTCATTATATATATATATATATGTGTGTGTGTGTGTGTGTGTGTGTGTATTCTAATAAGATACAATGAAAAATGCTTGCACACAAAAATCAACAGTTCCCAATATATATTGTCAATTGAAAAGAAATCCCCAGGAAAGAAACTTACTAAAATTTGTGTTCAACAAAAGCAAACCGAAGTTTAAATCCTCTGTCGTCTAACGGTGGTGGATAGGCACTTGATGTGCAGGTTAATTTCGTGTGATTATAAGGAGGAAACATAAAATATCAATACCTTTTGCATGCCTATATATATTATCTACTTCCTTTAGATATTTTAATTATAATATATATTAATCTCTTATGTCGGTGGTTATATGGAACTATTGTAATTTCATAATTTGGTCACTAAAGTTTGGATGATTTACAAATGTTCTTCAAAAAGGTACAAGATATATAACATTGAGTACAAGAGGTGTAGCCTCTTCATCATCTTTTGCCATAGCTCCTTCACTCTCATTGAAAGGGAAGATGACGATGAAGCAATGGTGCTCAAGGTAGGTGGCTCAGCTAGGGGTGGCGGAAGGAATCGATCGTAGTTTTGAGCTTTCAATGTGAATCGGAAGACGAAAAGGGTCACAGATCCATTGGCATTGCTGACTCATTCTCAAGATCCGATGAGGGTTTTGCTTGAGAAGATGCAGGTAGATCGATTTTTCAAGAAATTTATCGGATATTTAGTTGTGGTTCGCGTCAGAGGTGGTTATCCGACTCTTCCTCCGTAGAAATTCGTTTTTTAAATTGTTTAGAAGGGTTTCTTTAGCTAAAGCAAGATTGTTTATCTTCACATCTCAAATTATGGTATTCATCTTTCATTAATGAATATAATTCATAAGAGGTGTTTGTTAGAATGAATGTTCTTTGGAATGGTTTAATGCTTTTAGTCATGGGTTTGCTATTTCTTTTTATTAGGATGTGACACTCAAATAAGACACTTAAGATGATCATAATAGAACTTGAGAACCTAATGAACAGGTTTGGTTCCGAACCCACCACTATCATGACAGGAATGGTTTGTAGTACTTCATTATAGCATAAAGATCATGGTTTTGAGATTGTTTTTAACATCTTTAGTTTTATGTTGATTCATATTAACTTTAGCAACACCTCTTGTTGGATCATGATAAGGCTGGTGCAACCAAAACTACTTCACATAGTCATTTTTAGTACTACATTCAAAGGCTTCCGAAGCTGAGCAAAGAATCTTCCGAAAGTCTGAAGAACAACAGCTGAAGATATCTACTGAAGGCAAAAGCTGAAGTCAACTGCTGAAGCCAACAGCTGAAGCCAACAGCTGAAGATATCTACTGAAGGCAAAAGCTGAAGTCAACTGCTGAAGACAACAGCTGAAGCCAACAGCTGAAGACTATCTTCCGAAGACAAAGTCTGAAAGCTTCCGAAGACAAAGTCTGCTGAAAGAGCTGAAGACAAAGTCTAAAAGCTTCTGAAGACAAAGTCTGATGAAAGAGCTGAAGACAAAGTCTGAGCTTCCGAAGACAAAGTCTGATGAAAGAGCTGAAGACAAAGTCTGATGAAAGAGCTGAAGACAAAGTCTGCTTCCGAAGACAAAGAAGACTCCAAGCCTCGAAAGAAGCAGTCTTCCGAAGTATAATTGCCTTCGGAAGAAGTTATACTTCCGAAGCACTTTATCCTTCGGAAGACATTGCTATGTCCAGTAGATATAAGTATGGTCCCTGACAGTCCGCTGCAGACCTCTGATACAGCATGGCATCTTCCTAAAGAGCCATGTTGTTGACCATACTTTATTCTACTGTTCACCTTTTTATGATAGTACATGTTACCAACTTTAGTTGGTGAAAAAAAGTAAGTCAAGGACATGTCCTGACTACCAACTCTCAGGCAAAATGTCTGAAAGACCTCACCTAGAGTCTTGTAGTATAGATGTAAGGTTAGAGGTGTCCAGCTGGTATCAAAGTATACCCGGCTGTAGGTAGTATTATATATATCTTCTCCTTGTAACTCTTTAGATAAGCGATTTTGAGAGTCCAAGAGTCTTGTAATCCTTTGAGTTGAGAAGCAATATATAAAAGTACCTTGAAAATTTACTAGCTGTGTTTATTTTCTTACTGCTTGCTACTTGGTATATTGTGATCAACTCTTTATAGACTACTTGCTGAGTGTTGTTCACAGTGAGTTGAGAGAAAAACCACCCATAATCGATCCTGCAATTGGTATCAGAGCTCTAGGCTCTTGATTGTGAGATCTTACCATCCAAATCAACCTGTTTTCACTCCTCACTACAAACCACTCACTCAAATGGCTGCTCTCTCCAAGACTGATATGGAAACCGGTACCATGACCAAGTCCCCACTGATCACCCCTGAAGATTTTGACACATGGTGTATCAGAATAGAAGCCTTCATCAAGTGTCAAGATTCAAGGATGTGGGACTCCATTGTCAATGGTCCTTTCGTACCAAGCACCACTTCTGCCACTGGTAATCGCATCATTCCTAAAGATGTTGATGATTACTCAGAAGAAGACAGGAAGAGAATAGAGCTGGATCAAAAGGCTATGACTTCTCTCCAAACTGCTTTCCCCAACTCCGTCTACAGACGCTTCAAGAAGTGCAAAACTGCTAAAGATTTATGGGAAGCACTGAAGCTGATGTATGAAGGATCCAAGGAAACCCAAGAGAACAAGAAGGGTCTCTTGAAGCAGCAGTTTGAGAACTTTACTTTCAAGGCTGGTGAGACCTTGACTCAACAATACTTCAGGTATGTTGAGCTAGTAGATACTCTGGAGGATATTGAAGTAGCTCTTGAGAATAGAGACATAGTTAGAAAGTCCATGTCTTCCCTTCCTAAACTATGGATACATTACTGTGTTGTAATCAAGAGAACTTCGGACCTTAAGACTCTTACTCTGACAGAGTTGTATGGTATCCTAAGTGCATTCCAGATGGAGATGAACATGCAGAACTCCTCTGGTCACTCCAATAACCAACTGAGTTCAGCCCTTCATGTGGTTGAAAGGGAAATCACGGAACCACAACATCAGTTGCTGTGTTACCCTGACAACTCACACAGCGGACCTTACATTACTCTACCTGAGACTCCAAAGTCTCAAAAGGTTCAACACAACTCCTCTCAGGATAGTTGTGCCTTTGTCTCTGGAAGTAGACACTCTAGTGATTTTCAATACTGCTTTGATGATCTTGAGTGCTTCAGTCCAGATGATGTGGAGTATATGGATATCGTCCAGCAGATGGCTCTTTTAACTTACAGAGTGAAGAAGTTCTTCAAGAGAACTGGAAGGCAGTTCCCTCAAAACCCAGTCAACAGCAGGTTTGGGTTTGACAAAAGCAAAGCAAAGTGTTACAACTGCAACCAACTTGGTCACTTTGCTAGGGAATGCAAGGCTCCCAAGAACAACCCGGGAACCCCACAGGCCTCCACACATCCCACTGCTTCAAAGCATGAAGAGAAGTCAACTGAAACAGCTGCTGTGGCTCAAGAAGTTGACTGGAGCTTCATGGTACAGGATGTGACTCCTGCTCAAGCACTCATGGCCGGAACAGATGATGATCAGGTATATGAATATCTTTGTACTGCTGCCTGTATTGCTAAAGTTAAACTCTATAAGGATTACATTTCGGAAATCAGATCTGAGGTTGAGTCTTTAAATGTGCTAAAATCTGACTTTAAGAGAGCTGAATCTGACTATCAAAAGAAAATTGAGGAGTTAGAGAAAACTGTGTCTCTTTTAAAACATGAAAAGACTAATTATAAGACTCAAATTAAAGATCTGATATCCAAACTATCTGAGGTTCAAGCCCAGTTGGTCACAACTGAGGCTCAATTGCTGAGCAAAGCTTCCAAACTATTCTTGCATCAACCTCTCATTCCAAAATGTTTTATCAAAACAAAGAAGGGTTGGGAACCAATGAAATAGCTCCACCACACTCTTATGAGTCTATTAGACTACCTAGATATGGCACTGAAGAGCAAGAGGTTCCAACTGCTGACCCTTCTCCATTGGAACTAAAGGATGAGGCAAAAATAGTGGCCACCACAGGGGAGAAACAGGAGGATATACTCATCTCCACCTGTGAAGACCAAATCCTAACCACCAAGGCAAGAAGAAGCAGAGCTAAAGCTGCTAGAAGGACTGCCAAGAAGGTTGCAGAGTCCAAGCTTAAGATTGACCCAAAGCAAAAGGGTGTCTTCATTTCTGCCGGATTTCAAGTGGTAGGTACTTCTGATTCAGGAAAGGAGTGTAATACCAGCACTCCTATCCTACTGAAGGATCAGAAGTTGAAAGGGAAAGTTGCTAATGAAAAGAAGAAACCTAAGAAACAGCAACCTGCAAGTTCCCAGAAAACTAACATTGCATGCATAATGTGTGGTCTGCACAACCACATGGCTAAAGATTGTTACTACAATCCAGGAAGCACACATTATGCAAATAATGTTAGAAAAGAAGGAGTCAGAGAAGGTTTCTCAGTTGGACCACTTCAAAAGGTTCAAATGATGAAAAAGGGAAAGTTGGTCTCGGAAGCCAAGTTGCTTTCGGAAGAAACCACTTCTTCCAAAGGGAAAATGGCTTCGGAAGCCAAACCTTCTAAGGTTCGGAAGAACAAGAAGGCTCCCTTGAAACCATCTCAGAAGAAGACTACTTCGGAAGAAAAGGTGGTGAAGGCTTTTTCCGAAAAGAAAGAAGCTTCGGAAGAAGACCATGCTGTACAAGCTTCAACAAGCTCATCTTCAAAGAACAACCAAGGGATGGATTGGAAGATTAAGGAAGATGCTGCAGCCCAAACCTCTTCTTCAACAACGACCACTATTGAACCCCAATGCATATCTTTTGGTTCAATTATGTCACTATCGTTGGAAGAGCCCAAGACCAGCAAGGCTTGGGCTTCCAAACAAAACTAACCATCTCATCTTATGTGCAGGGACGTCCATTGATAAGAACAACAATGTCTGGATTGTAGATAGTGGATGCTCCAGGCACATGACAGGGAACAGATCTCTCCTGCAACAATTCCAGAACTTTGATGGAGGGCCTGTCCAATTTGGAGGTGAGGCCGGAGGATATATTTCGGGCAGAGGAAGTATATCCAATGGCAGAATAAACATTGAGAAAGTTCACTTTGTCAAACAGCTTGAACACAATCTGTTAAGTGTTTCTCAATTCTGTGACCAGAAGCATCAGATGCTCTTCACAGAACATGAGTGCATTATCCTCAAACCAGGGATGACAATTCCTCTGCAATTGGTGCTTCTTAGATCTCCCAGGAAAGGGGATATGTACAAGCTGGATATGAACAATGCTTCTCCTATGGGTGAAGTATCATGCTTTCTTTCCAAAGCTGGTAGTGATGAGTCAACACTATGGCATAAACGTATGTGTCATGTGAATTTTAAAACAATGAATAAATTGGCTAAAAATAACTTGGTACATGGTTTACCTAAAAAGGAATTTTTCTGCAAAGATAACTGTGTTACATGCCTGAAAGGGAAACAACACAGATCATCTCACAAATCCAAATGTGTTAACTCTATCACTACTCCAAGAACACAACCTCACGCGGATTAGGTTGTAGTTGATTCAGGAGATGTCATATAAAATGTCGCAAGCTTTAATCATTGATGTTATAAGAAATTTTCTTATTATGTTTCTATTCAGCTTTAAAAAATTATAATTCATGGTTTCCCATTAATATATCTATATTTAATATCTAATGTCATAACAAATATTTTATCTTGATATCAAAACAATTCAACATATACAACTATGTTGAATGTGAATTTTCTTAGAAATAATCATTAAACTTAGTCATGATCAACCCTTTGTTTACTTATCAAGTTGAATCATTCAATTTTTTATTAATGCTTATTAGTTTTGAAGCAATGTGTTAGCTATAAGATATGACAAGAATCATAAGCCGTATAACATATTTAAACATAAAAAAACAATTGAAAAATTAAATAAAATATAGCAAATACAGACTTGTGAATGGTTCATTCCGTTGCAACACTCAAGTTACTCATTAGTACTTTTAAATAAAGGAACAAAGCCCCAAAAATTCTAAATGCACTCTTTTAAATTCATCATAAGAATAACTATTGATGAATATCATATAAAAAAGAGTGTATTTGGAATTTTCGGGCTTTTCAAAGTAGCTTTTGAAAAGCAATGCCAAACACAACCTCATTTTGGTAGTTCATGGGAAAAACTTTTATCTCAAAAAACATGCATCTCGAATAGCAAAAAAACTTGATAAATGTCCATATGATTGTTGTTGGATCATGATAAGGCTGGTGCAACCAAAACTGCTTCACATAGTCAATTTTTGGTACTACATTCAAAGGCTTCCGAAGCTGAGAAGAGATCTTCCGAAAGTCTGAAAGAGCTTCCGAAGACAAAGTCTGAAAGAGCTTCCGAAGACAAAGTCTGAAAGAGCTTCTGAAGACAAAGTCTGAAAGAGCTTCCGAAGACAAAGTCTGAAAGAGCTTCCGAAGACAAAGTCTGAAAGAGCTTCCGAAGACAAAGTCTGAGCTTCCGAAGACAAAGTCTGATGAAAGGGCTGAAGACAAAGTCTGAGCTTCCGAAGACAAATTCTGATGAAAGAGCTGAAGACAAAGTCTGAGCTTCCGAAGACAAAGTCTGATGAAAGAGCTGAAGACAAAGTTGCTTCCGAAGACAAAGAAGACTCCAAGCCTCGGAAGAAGCAGTCTTCCGAAGTATAAGTGCCTTCGGAAGAAGTTATTCTTCCGAAGTACTTTATCCTTCGGAAGACATTGCTATGTCCAGCAGATAAAAGTATGGTCCCTGACAGTCCGCTGCAGACATCTGATACAGCATGGCATCTTCCTAAAGAGCCATGTTGTTGACCATACTTTATTCTACTGTTCACCTTTTTATGATAGTACATGTTACCAACTTTTGTTGGTGACAAAAGGTAAGTCAGGGATAGGTCCTGACTACCAACTTTCAGGCAAAATGTCTGAAAGACCTCACCTAGAGTCTTGTAGTATAGATGTAAGGTTAGAGGTGTCCAGCTGGTATCAAAGTATATCCGGCCGTAAGTAGTATTATATATCTTCTCCCTGTAACTCTTTAGATAAGCGATTTGAGTCCAAGTGTCTTGTAATCCTTTGAGTTGAGAAGCAATATATAAAAGTACCTTGAAAATTTACCTGCTGTGTTAATTTTCTTACTGCTTGTTACTTGTTATATTGTGATCAACTCTTCATAGACTGCTTGCTGAGTGTTGATTCACAGTGAGTTGAGAGAAAAACCATCCACAAATCCGATCCTGCAATTGGTATCAGAGCTCCAGGCTCTTGATTGTGAGATCTTACCATCCTAATCAACCTGTTTTTCACTCCTCACCACAATCCACTCACTCAAATGGCTGCTCTCTCCAAGGCTGATATGGAAACTGGTACCTTGACCAAGTCCCCTATGATCACCTCTGAAGACTTTGACACATGGTGTATCAGGATGGAAGGATTCATCAAGTGTCAAGATTCAAGGATGTGGGACTCCATTGTCAATGGTCCTTTCATACCAAGCACTACATCTGCCACTGGTAATCGCATCATTCCAAAAGATGTTGATGATTACTCAGAGGAAGACAGGAAGAGAATAGAGCTAGATCAAAGGGCTATGACTTGTCTCCAAACTGCTTTCCCCAACTTCGTCTACAGACGCTTCAAGAAGTGCAAGACTGCTAAAGATTTATGGGAAGCATTGAAGCTGATGTATGAGGGATCCAAGGAAACCCAAGAGAACAAGAAAGATCTCTTGAAGCAGCAGTTTGAGAACTTTACTTTCAAGGCTGGTGAGACCTTGACTCAACAATACTTCAGGTATGTTGAGCTAGTAGATACTCTGGCGGATATTGGAGTAGCTCTTGAGAACAGAGACATAGTAAGGAAGTTTATGTCTTCTCTTCCTAAACTATGGACTCACTACTGTGTTGTCATAAGAGAACTTTGGACCTTAAGACTCTTTCTCTCACAGAGTTGGTATGGTATCCTAAGTGCATTTCAGATGGAGATGAATATGCAGAACTCCTTTGATCACTCCAATAACCAACTGAGTTCAGCCCTTCATGTGGTTGAAAGGGAAAGCATGGAACCACAACATCAGTTGTTGTGCTATCCTGACAACTCACATACTGGACCCTTCATCACTCTACCTGACTCCAAAGTCTCAAAAGGTTCAACACAACTCCTTTCAGGATAGTTGTGCCTTTGTCTCTGGAAGTGGACACTCTGGTGATTTTCAATACTGCTTTGATGATCTTGAGTGCTTCAGTCCAGATGATGTGGAGTATATGGACATTGTCCAGCAGATGACTCTTTTAACTTACAGAGCGAAGAAGTTCTTCAAGAGAACTGAAAGGCAATTCCCTCAAAACCCAGTCAACAGCAAGTTGGGTTTGATAAGAGCAAAGCAAGGTGTTACAACTGCAACCAACTTGGTCACTTGCTAGGGAATGCAAGGCTCCCAAGAACAACCCGGGAACCCCACAGGCCTCCACACATCCCACTGCTCCCAAGCATGAAGAAAAGTCAACTGAAACAGCTGCTTGTGCTCAGGAAGTTGACTGGAGCTTCATGGTACAGGATGTGACTCCCGCTCAAGCACTCATGGCCGGAATAGATGATGATCAGGTATATGAACATCTTTGTACTGCTGCCTGTATTGCTAAAGTTAAACTGTATAAGGATTATTTGGAAATCAGATCTGAGGTTGAGTCTTTAAATGTGCTAAAATCTGACTTTAAAAGAGCTGAATCTGACTATCAAAGGAAAATTGATGAGTTAGAGAAAACTGTGTCTCTTTTAAAACATGAAAAGACTAACTATAAGACTCAAATCAAAGATCTGATCTCCAAACTTTCTGAAGTTCAAGCCCAGTTAGTCACAGCTGAGGCTCAGGCCAGGAAGCAAGCTATTGCTGAGCAAAGCTTCCAAACTATTCTTGCACCAACCTTTCATTCCAAAATATTTTATCAAAACAAAGAAGGGTTGGGAAACCAGTGAAATAGCTCCACCACACTCTTATGAGTCTATTAGACTACCTAGATGTGAAACTGAAGAGCAAGAGGTTCCAACTGCTGACCCTTCTCATTGGAACTAGAGGATGAAGTGAAAATAGTGGCCTCCACAGGGGAGAAACAGGAGGATACACCATCTCCACCTGTGATGATCAAATCCTAACCACCAAGACAAGAAGAAGCAGAGCTAAAGCGCTAGAAGGACTGCCAAGAAGGTTGCAGAGTCCAAGCTTAAGTTTGACCCTAAGCAAAAGGGTGTCTTCATTTCTGCCGGATTTCAAGTGGTAGGTACTCCTGATTCAGAAAAGGAGTGTAATACCAGCACTCCAGTCCTACTGAAGGATCAGAAGTTGAAAGGGAAAGTTGCTGATGACGAGAAGAAACCAAGAAACAGCAACCTGCAAGTTCCCAGAAGACTAACATTGCATGCATAATGTGTGGTCTGCACAACCACATGGCTAAAGATTGTTACTACAATCCAGCAAGCACACATTATGCAAACAATGTTAGAAAGAAGGAGTCAGAGAAGGTTTCTCAGTTGGACCACTTCAAAAGGTCCAAATGATGAAAAAGGGAAAGTTGGTCTCGGAAGCCAAGTTGCTTTCGGAAGAAAATGCTTCTTCCGAAGGGAAAATGGCTTCGGAAGCCAAACCTTCTAAGGTTCGGAAGAACAAGAAGGCTCCTTGAAACCATCTCAGAAGAAGACTACTTCGGAAGAAAAGGTGGTGAAGGCTTCTTCCGAAAAGAGAGAAGCTTCGGAAGAAGACCATGCTGCAAAAGCTTCAACAAGCTCATCCTCAAAGATCAACCAAAGGATGGATTGGAAGATCAAGAAAGATGCTGCAGCCCAAACCTCTTCTTCAACAATGACCTCTATTGAACCCCATTGCATATCTTTTGGTTCAATTATGTCACTATCTTTGGAAGAGCCAAGACCTGCAAGGCTTGGGCTTCCAAACGAAACTAACCATCATCTTATGTGCAGGGACATCCATTTGACAAGAACAACAACATCTGGATTGTAGATAGTGGATGCTCCAGGCACATGACATGGAACAGATCTCTCCTTCAACAATTCCAGAACTTTGATAGAGGGCTGTCCAATTTGGAGGTGAGGCTGGAAGATATATTTCTGGCAGAGGAAGTATATCCAATGGCAGAATAAACATTGACAAAGTTCACTTTGTCAAACAACTTGAACACAATCTGTTAAGTGTTTCTCAATTCTGTGACCAGAAGCATCAGATGCTCTTCACAGAACATGAGTGCATTATCCTCAAACCAGGGATGACAATTCCTCTGGAATTGGTGCTTCTTAGATCTCCCAGGAAAGGGGATATGTACAAGCTGGATATGAATAATGCTTCTCCTATGGGTGAAGTATCTGCTTTCTTTCCAAAGCTGATAGTGATGAGTCAACACTATGACATAAACGCATGTGTCATGTGAATTTTAAAACAATGAATAAATTGGCTAAAAATAACTTGGTACATGGTTTGCCCAAAAAGGAATTTTTCTGCAAAGATAACTGTGTTGCATGCCTGAAAGGGAAACAACATAGATCATCTCACAAATCCAAATGTGTTAACTCTATCACTACTCCATTACACTTATTGCACATGGATCTCTTTGGTCCCACAAGTATAATGAGCATTGGAAGGAAATCATATGCCTTGTGATAGTGATGATTTTACAAGATTTACATGGGTATTCTTTTAAGAAGTAAAGATGAAACTGCTGAAACCTTAAAATCTTTTATTCTTAAAATAGAAAATCAAATTGATCACAAGGTTAAGATCATTAGAAGTGATCAAGGGACTGAGTTTAAGAACTTCGTTCATGACTCATTCTGTGACTCAAAAGGGATTGCCAAACAATACAGTGCTCCCAGAACTCCTCAACAAAATGGTGTCTGAGGAAGAAGAACAGGACACTTATTGAGGCTGCTCGGACCATGTTAGCTGATTCAAAGCTGCCTCTAACATTCTGGGCAGAGGCAGTCAGCACTGCATGCTATGTGCAGAACAGGGTTCTTGTAGTTAAGCCCCATGGAAAAACCCCTTATGAGTTATGGAACAAGAGGCCACGTTCATTGGCTTTCTAAGGTCCTTTGGCTGCAGGTGTACCATACTTAACACAAAGGACAACTTAGCAAAGTTTGCTGAGAAGTCGGATGATGCTATCTTTATTGGATACTCTTCTAGCTCTAAAGCTTATAGAGTATACAATATCAAGAATCAACAATTTGAGGAATCATCCAATATAGTTGTTTAATGAGCACACTCCTTGTGTTAGGGGGAATGGACCTGAGTATATCTTTGATTTAGAATTGTTTCTAAACTATTCTAAACCATCTTATGAGAATGTTTCAGCTGGAACAGGTGCTCAAGAGAATGCTGATGCTGATGCTGATGCAAGTCAACTGTTTGAGCTTCCCAGACCTCTTCCAAATTCTCCAAGAGCTGAAAGGCAACAAGCTTCAACCATTCACAGATCTGATAGTGTAACTATCTCCAGGAATAATGAAGCTTCAACAAGTGAATCACTTGATCCACCTCAAAGTTCTTCAGGTGATCCATTACAACACCAGGTTGTGGGAAGTAGTATTCTGAAGGAACAAGCAACTGTTAATCCTACTTCACAACCAACCATTGATGATGTTTCTCAATCATTCAATCAGTCCTCATTGAATGACTTTGAAACAGCAGTTGGACAGAGTGATCCAGTTCCTGATCAGATATATCTAACCTAGACTTATCTCTGCAACTGGAAGTGATTCCTCGTCTTAGGATTCACAACACTCATCCAACTGAGAACATCATAGGGAATGTCTCTGAGGGTGTGAGAACAAGAGGAAAAAACTCATGGGAATGTCTGCTTGTACTCATGCTTCTTGTCTCAGATGGCGCCAAAGAAGGTAGAAGATGCCTTAAAGGATAGTAGTTGGGTTGAATCGATGCAGGAGGAGCTGCTTCAATTCAGAAGACAAAAGGTCTGGAATCTATGCCACTACCATCTGGTCAAGTACCCATAGGCACTAAATGGGTGTTCAGGAACAAGAAGATGATAGAGGCTTGATTATCAAGAACAAGGCAAGACTAGTAGTTCAAGGATACACCCAGGAGGAAGGAATCGATTATACTGATGTCTTTGCACCTGTTGCAAGACTTGAGGCAGTTAGGATCTTCCTTGCTTATGCTGCATCCAAGAACTTCACAGTCTACCAACTTGATGTCAAGTGTGTTTTTCTATATGGGGATATAGATAGAGAAATATATGTATGTCAACCTCCAGGATTTGAAGACCACAGCACCCCAACTATGTGTGCAAACTGGATAAAGCTCTATATGGGCTGCACCAAGCACCTAGGCTGTGGTATGAGACCTTGTCCAGTTTCTCCTGAAGAATGGATACACTAGAGGTACCATTGACAAGACTCTTTTCATCAGAAAGAGTGGAGAAGACATTTTGCTTGTACAAGTCTACGTTGATGACATCATATTGGTTCTTCAAACGACCAAATGTGCAAGGACTTGAAAGCATAATGAAAAGAAGTTTGAGATGAGTTCTATGGGAAAATGGACTTTTTCCTTTGAATTCAGGTGAAACAGATGAAGGAAGGGTTCTTCATCTGTCAATCTAAGTATGTCTCAGACATCTTAGATAGATTTGAAATGAAGGATTGTAAACCAGCCAAGACACCATACCCAGAAACCATAATCTTTGCCCTGACCTTGAGGGGGAGGATACTGATCAACATCAGTATAGAGCAATCATTGGTTCTCTGATGTATCTCACTGCTAGTAGACCAGATATCATGTTTGCCACATGCATTTGTGCAAGATATCAGGCTGCTCAAAGGTGTCTCACCTAGCTGCTGCAAAGAGGATCCTCAGATACCTTAAAGGAGCACCTAAACTAGGTCTCTGGTATCCAAGAAATAGTGATTTCAATCTCTATGGATACTCTGACAGTGACTATGGTGGCTGCAACATTGATAAGAAATCAACATCAGGAGGATGTCAATTTCTGGTGGAAGGATTATTTCATGGCAATGCAAGAAACAATCCTGTATCTCTACATCAACTGCTGAAGCTGAATACATTGCTGCTGCTAGCTGCTGTGCTCAACTGCTATGGATTCAAAATCAGATGTTAGACTATGGATTCAACTTCATGACTACTCCTATCCATATTGACAACAATAGTGCTATCTCCATTACTGAGAATCGGTGAAGCACTCCAAGACAAAGCACATCGATATCAGGTATCATTTCATTAGAGATATTCATGAGAAACATCTGATCAAGCTAATCAAAGTTGACTCAAATGAACAATATGCTGATTTGTTCACAAAGGCATTTGATGAACAAAGATTTAAGTATCTTATATCAGCTATTGGGATGATAAATATTGATTAACTACCTCTTTTGAAAAAGCTTTTTAAATGTGTAATGTCTTGTGTCAATACAATTTAAACCCTGTTACAAAAGATCTTTAATTATTCTAAGTGTAAATTCCTTCGAAGAGGAACTAACTCTCGGAAGATATTCTTGAATATCTTCCGAAGCTAAAATTCCTCAATAGAAATTGTCTTCTCGGAAGAGTTTTCAGTCTCGGAAGAAGCGATTGATTTTACATCAGATCTACTTCCGAACCTTATAAAACTCTCCATTCGGAAAGATAACTTTACCTTCGGAAGCAATACTTTGCTTCGGAAGAGAAAGTACCTTCAAAAGACCATTTTACCTTCGGAAGCAATGCCTTGCTTCAGAAGAGAAATTGACTTCGGAAGACAATTACCTTCGGAAATGTTTTACATTCGGAAGTAAAAGTTTTATATGTAACGGATATCTTTTGGGCCCCACTCTGTAAGAAGTAAAGATTTTGTCCATGATGGTCAGATTATTTAAAATTATCCTTGCCGCCACTATCATTTCTCCGCCGTAAACCACCATACCACCCACAGTAACCCCAAACAGTTACCCTATTACCGCCACTACCACAATTCATCCCTTTTAAATAATCTTGACTGATCAATTCATCTTCTTTACCAATTTACTGCCCTAACTATTCCCTTCACTGTCAAACCTGCAATTTCACCCAATTTCAAGCTTATCTTTTCTTCAATGGCGCTAAACCCTCAGCACAACCAAGTCGCATTACTTGATTCGTCAAGGGATGCCGACTTCACCCAAATCATCATCTTTCTTACCGAATCCACATACCTCACTGCACTTACAGTTAACCCCACGTATACTCCAACCATATGTCCGAATTCTGGAGCAACGGTCAAACTACACTTTTGAATGGGGTTCGAGTCCTGAGAACCCACATTTGTGGCCAAGAGTTGGTCATCACTGAACGGCTCATCAGGGAGCATCTCGAGCTCCATGATGATGGGGCTCCTACTGAGTTCCCCAAAGAAGACTGGAAGGCACCTATATCCTCATGGGATATGGAGGGGATGTAAGCAGGTTTACCGTCTACAAGTTTAACTTCTCTTACCATTGGAAGTTCCTGCTGCACATTATCCTGCACTGCCTCTCCAACAAATTAGGGGGTTGGGATCAAATCCCATATGAACTAGGATGCCTAGTTCATGGGTTGGTGAGAGGTCTCCGATTCAACTACTCACGATTTGTGTTGACCAACCTTATCAGCAATCTGAGCAGGGATACATTCTTCATGTATCCCAGATTTATTCAAACACATAATCAACTGTGAGCTAGAACCAAGCAAGCTTGTCTGCGCAGCTGCTCTTACCGTTCCACAAATGAGGCCTACCATCTTCAAAATATTGAAGAAGGTTTCCATGAACTTCACTGGAAGGCACACTCAATTACCTCCAGAGATGACTGAGCGCATAGCTCCTGGTGACATCCCTGTTATCCCCACAGGTGATGAACCCATACCAGCAACCTTCACCACAATGCCAAAATCTTCTTTACCCATTAAAGCTACATACCAGAGACGACCCAAACGAAACCCTTGTTCAATCTACTCTGATTGAACAAGCTCCTTCAGTTCAAACCAAAGGGCTAGAGTGGAATCATGGGCTCCCACTCAGTCCGAGGTCACACCATCCTTCACATTTGACCTCAATGTGGGTTTTGAGCCTCCTCAGTCTCAAACCCAAGAGCCCGAACCCCAAGCCTTAAGTCCACAGGGTGAGTCTCTACACTCCCCTGTGCAGCCTTCTAGGGACAGCCCCACCATAGGCTCAATGCCTGTAGACATTGATCTAGGTCCGGGTCAGTAGGTTTATCTTCCTATCTTTCACTGACCTTTTACTCCGCACTGATGAAGAGATTACATCTCTCCATGGCCATGAAGTTGATCTACAACACCCTCTGAAAGATCAACAGAGCCAAGAGGGATCCCTTGTCTCTAGCCCCCATCAGCAGCCAATTACTGAGGTGAGTCCCACTGATGTGGAGGGGACTCATGTAGACTCAGCTGCCACTATTCAGAGTCTCTCATTGAGCCCTCAGGACAGTGGTAACATAATTAGGACGAGTCTATGGCAACTTTGCCCATTGACATCTCTGAAAGAGATGACTCTGAGCAAAGGAAACCAGGGTGCCAAGAAGCCACATCTGGTGGTGAGACTGAGCATACTAGGTATGTTATCTCATCTCCCCGTGATTCTTCTCATGAAGATGAGGGAAGTATGCAACTAACACTTCAGTACTTGCTTTCTAAGGTCTCCAACCTGGAATCACAGGTGAGGATCTTAGAATCAAGGACTGCCACTCAGCAACTTGAGATTAACACTCTCAAGGCCAAACTAGCTGAGAAACAGATGGAGAGGTCTGTTAGGCATGTACCAATTCAGGTCTCACTGAATTCTTCCTCTAGCTCATCTAGCTCTCAAGATGATGCTACCAAAAAGGGGAGAGAAAGTTCAGAGACAAACAATTGAGGAACCACAAACCCAATTTCTTACTTCCCAACACATCACACTACCTGAGTCATCTCAATCTTTTCTAGAGATTGACTCAAAGATGCTTCAAGATCTCTATAGACTTTTCACAAAGTTTGTATTGAGATCCTCCCTAGAACAGCCCAGCCCTCGACACCACACTCATATATTTTGGGGCTGAGGAGCTTCAAAGACTGACTGCACCTTCTACCAATGTGGAAGAAGTTGGTCAACCTAAGGTCCACATGGAACCTGAGATTAACTTCGAAGGGGAAATGGGGACTGATGGCCCAGCAACTGAAACAGTTGGGACAGAACTTGCAGCTGTCTTATCTACCGAAGCTCAAGCTGAAGCTTCCGAAGCCGACATGGAAGCCTCGGAAGAACAAGAAAAGTCTTCCGAGGCCGAAATAGAAGCTGCGGAAGGCTTATTCCAGATGTCCAAGGAACTGACCATCACAGATGTTATTGCTGAAATAGCATCTGAGGTGAGCAGAGAGGACATTTTTGACATTCCTCAACCCAAACACAACCTGAACCTCTCTCTCAATCAAACCCTCCATCCAAGAAGAACCACAGTCAAGCACTACCAAAGACAAAGGAAAAAGAAAGCTGACTGCGGAAGAGCTTAGGAGGAGGAGAGGATTGAGAAACTCAAAAAGAAAGGTAGGTTTCCTACTGAAAAGCTGCTAGCTGCTAGTTCTAAGGCAGCTGCAACCAATCAGGAAGAGATCAACCAAAAGAGAAGGACAACACTCATTGACCAGCTCATCAGCCTAGGAGCTGTCAATGAGGAAGTACTCCTGCTACCATTAGAGGAGTTGGTGTCTTTGGAGAGGTCAACCAGGCTAAAGCAAGAAGAACAAGCCAGGTTGACCTTGGAGAGGGAAGAAGAAGAAAGAAGAGAAGCAGGCCTGAAGCTGAGAGAGGACAGGATTAAATTCCTACTCTCAAGAGGCTTCAGTCATCCTGAACTGTCTCCTCATGATGATGACATGATCCTGCTGCCACAACAAAGAGCAGGATCAAATGGAGAAGGAAAGGAAGAGAGCTGCTAGGGAGAAGTTGAGGGAGAAGAAGAGGAAGGAAGAAGAGAAGGGGGTCACTGCCGCCAAGAAGTCAAATGACAAAGCCTGGATGAAAGACTATCACCGGGCTCATGGCTTCTCTGGTAGGCAGGTGGGACCTATGTCCAAAAGGACACTCCAGCGGATAGTCAATGAAATTAAAGCTGACATCCGTTTGGGGAAAAGGAAGGAGATGTACAGGAGAGTAAAGGAATGGTCTTCATCCCAGCCACTCAACCACAGTCAACCACTAAACCACAACCCACACCAGAAGAACCAACCCCATTCCCATCAAAACAGAACCCACTGATGAAACCTTCACCCCTGAACCCACAACACTACCCAAACCTACCACATCACCTCAACCACCCAAACTACCCATTCTAAAACCCAAAACACAACCCAAAACCACTAAACCTAAGCCTACCCAACAAAAACCAAGACCATCCCCTCAGCCTCCTCAACATCTCTCCTTTGAGGAAATAAGGAGTTCAAGACAAGGCTCATCAACTGCACCACTTTGAGCAGCATCTCCTGTGAGGAAGACCTTATCAACATCACCTATGTTGATAACTCTTCAAGCTCCCTCACCTAGGCCAATTTCTTGAGTTGCCTAGAGACACTTTGGGCCAGGCTGCAAGACTTCTTGGTCTCAACTCCGATACCCTCAATGCTGAGGAGAAGAGACTAAGAAGGAGACTGGTGACTCTACTGGATACAAGGAAAGAGGACAGGATTTCTAGTCAATCTCCTGGACCTAGGAATGCTATAATCCAGTGGAGGTTCGATGAACCTTCTCACAACTTTGTTGTGGAAAGGGAGAATGGTGAAACCAACAGGCTCAATGCCACTTCTCTCCTGCATCTCAGCAGATTTGATCTTGCTGAGTTTAATGAGAAGCCATTCTCCAATCCCTCCAACTCTGAGACTGCTGCACACATCAGAAATCATATCAGCGGTCTCCACTTGGCTGAACAAAGTAGAAGAGCCAAGATTGCAGAAGAGTTGAAGCTGAAAAGAGTGGAAGACAAGGAAAGACCAACCACCAAAGGCACAGCCTTTCTACAGATGGTGGAAGGTCCTGAATTGGAACCAATAGTTAGATGGGAATATGACTATAGTTCCCATCAACTAACTCTTTTCAGAGGGCCACAACAAAGGGTACACATAATCCAAGGAGACAGAATGGAGGTTCTGTCTACCAACGATTTGTACAAGATTCTCAGCACCACATCAGGAAAGAATGAAGACACTGATAAACACTTACTTTCCACGGTGCTGAGAACTTTGAGAAGAAGAGGGAAGTGAAGTTTTAGTAGCATCAGCCTAGGGGGAGTTTGTTGGATCATGATAAGGCTGGTGCAACCAAAACTACTTCACATACTCATTTTTGGTACTACATTCAAAGGTTTCCAAAGCTGAGCAAAGAATCTTCCAAAAGTCTGAAGAACAACAGCTGAAGATATCTACTGAAGGCAAAAGCTGAAGTCAACTGCTGAAGACAACAGCTGAAGCCAACAGCTGAAGATATCTACTGAAGGCAAAAGCTGAAGTCAACTGCTGAAGACAACAGCTGAAGCCAACAGCTGAAGACTATCTTCCGAAGACAAAGTCTGAAAGCTTCCGAAGACAAAGTCTGCTGAAAGAGCTCAAGACAAAGTCTGAAAGCTTCCGAAGAAAAAGTCTGATGAAAGAGCTGAAGACAAAGTCTGAGCTTCCGAAGACAAAGTCTGAGAAAGAGCTGAAGACAAAGTCTGCTTTCGAAGACAAAGAAGACTCCAAGCCTCGGAAGAAGCAGTCTTCCAAAGTATAAGTGCCTTCGGAAGAAGTTATACTTCCGAAGCACTTTATCTTTCGGAAGACATTGCTATGTCCAGTAGATATAAGTATGGTCCCTGACAGTCCGCTGCAGACCTCTGATACAGCATGGCATCTTCCTAAAGAGCCATGTTGTTGACCATACTTTATTCTACTGTTCACCTTTTTATGATAGTACATATTACCAACTTTAGTTGGTGACAAAAAGTAAGTCAGGGACATGTCCTGACTACCAACTCTCAGGCAAAATGTCTGAAAGACCTCACCTAGAGTCGTGTAGTATAGATGTAAGGTTAGAGGTGTCCAGCTGGTATCAAAGTATACCCGGCTGTAGGTAGTATTATATATATCTTCTCCTTGTAACTCTTTAGATAAGCGATTTTGAGAGTCCAAGAGTCTTGTAATCCTTTGAGTTGAGAAGCAATATATAAAAGTACCTTGAAAATTTACTAGCTGTGTTTATTTTCTTACTGCTTGCTACTTGGTATATTGTGATCAACTCTTTATAGACTACTTGCTGAGTGTTGTTCACAGTGAGTTGAGAAAAAAACCCATAATCGATCCTGCACCTCTGTATAATAGCGATTTCACTATATTCATATTGAGTTTATTGCACGAATTGTTAGAATTTAGACCCAAATGATTTGTCTTCATTTTACTTTGATTCCATCTTATACTCTTAATGGTTTTTTTATGCATTTGATCAAACTCCTCTTAGGCATATAATAACGATCCGCAACGGTGAACTGGTGAGAAACTGTACAATGTTTTCATAGATGTTTAGCCTATAATAGTAGCATTAAAAATAGCTCTTAACCAAGCTGGGGCTCGGTTTGATTACTTGAATATTCATGTTTATAAGATTGAAATCTGCTGTGAATACTTTATGCTTAATGTTTTAAGACAACCAAAGGTTGATCTATGAAATTTGTCTCAATACAGGCTTTGGAGGTGCGTTCTACCCATTTTGTATTTGCAAATGTGTAAATTAACTATTGTAAAGTCATAAGCTATATAATTTTAGCATGGGCATCGAATCTATATACTTTTAGGCCGATTAGTATTTCATCATTGGTTTTTATCATATATTTAACAGACTGATAATAAATGTGATAAGACAATACGATTTTCTGATCAAAGTGATATGGTAAGAATAATTGCTGTGATTTTACCAAGGTTGATGAGTTTTTGTGACACTTTCTTCTGCCGCTGGCGATTTGCTAGATCTTATAAATGTTAGTGGATTACTCTGACCGGTTTTGAAGATTTTACTACCTTCTATCATGCTAAATTTTCTAGGTGTGTTGAGTACCTTTATCATAGCAAAACCCAAAAGAAAAATAAAAAAAAACTTGGAACTAAAATAACTTGACTTAGCCGAGAAGCTCAACATTAACCTAATGTTATTTATTTTAATCCTTGACCCATTTGCTAATCTTTATCCAACCAAGATAAATTTGATCATGCCAATTTCCTAATCTAATCAACTCATCTCATTGTTGGTAGCATAACTTGGATTTGCTAACTACTTCTGAGAGCTTTTGTGCGGGGCATGTGAGTCATAAAGAAAATGGCCTGTGTAAAGTCCTTAAAAGCGATCGATCTCACTTCATTAGATTGTTGCATTTGATAATACACGAAGACGGGTGCGCGAGTTGAATAAATCAACCGAGAGAACAAGACATTAAGCACAATATCATCGTAATTCAAATGTATATATCACGTATTGAATGATTACAATGAAAATCGATATAAAATCGATCTCACCCGAAGGTGGAAAATCACAAAATTGTGATCTGCTCAACTTAAGCGAAAAACACACAAATAAATTTGTAGCTCTTGGTTAATTGAAATTAAATGGCACACCATATTGCACACACACACATGCAAATATATATACTTGTTGCTCCACTAAATCGCATGCACATGCATCATCTTTTCGCATGCATATGCTTCATACCATGTTGTCGCATGAATATCTTGTGGAAGCATCTATATTGTCACATTGCATGTGTTCCACTAAGCTTTCGCATGCATTTCTTTCGCATGCTTTATTCGCATGCATACGCGACTTATCTTCCTTCGCATGCTGATTTCATTTTCGCATGCATGTACTGCCTGCCTTCCAGATTTCGCAAGCAGTTGTCGCGTAAGAGTCTCGCATCAACAAATCGCACGCATGCGATTTGTTCTTCTTTCGCATGCATGCATGCAGCTTCTCGCGACTTTGTTGCACGCGATCAACAATGATATTGTAATCCAAATATTTTGTCCCTTACAATATCCTCCTTGGATTATGATATCGTTTTGTATTTAAAAACAACTTGAATCTTCAACAAAACCTTTTGGAAGGAAGGTTCTCGCATAAGCGGATATCGAATTGGACGCAACTTGTAAGCTTCAAATCTTCACAAAATCATCCAACTCGATTTGAATTCTTGTGTGTTCTCGGTTTCGGATTGAACCTTGATGAAACCGGATAGACTTTCAACTTGTTTAACGTCCTCGAACGGAAGATCGCGGAATAATGATCCGTTGTATCAAGAGCAACACCTTGCTCTGATACCAAATGTAAAGTTCTTAAAAGCGATCGATCTCACTTCGTTAGATTGTTGCACTTGATAATACACGAAGACGGGTGCGCGAGTTGAATAAATCAACTGAGAGAACAAGACATTAAGCACAATATCATTGTAATTCAAATGTATATATCACGTGTTGAATGATTACAATGAAAATCGATATAAAATCGATCTCACCCGAAGGTGGAAAATCACAAAATTGTGATCTGCTCAACTTGAGCAAAAAACACACAAATAAATTTGTAGCTCTCGGTTAATTGAAATTAAATGGCACACCATATTGCACACACACACATGCAAATATATATACTTGTTGCTCCACTAAATCGCATGCACATGCATCATCTTTTCGCATGCATATGCTTCATACCATGTTGTCGCATGAATATCTTGTGGAAGCATCTATATTGTCGCATTGCATGTGTTCCACTAAGCTTTCGCATGCATTTCTTTCGCATGCTTTATTCGCATGCATACGCGACTTATCTTCCTTTCGCATGCTGATTTCATTTTCGCATGCATGTACTGCCTGCCTTCCTGATTTCGCAAGCAGTTGTCGCGTAAGAGTCTCGCATCAACAAATCGCACGCATGCGATTTGTTCTTCTTTCGCATGCATGCAGCTTCTCGCGACTTTGTTGCACGCGATTAACAACGATATTGTAATCCAAATATTTTGTCCCTTACAGCCTGCAATTGTGAAGCTGATAAGAAGCAAGAAGAACAGAAGCAATATGCATGAAACAATTGAATTTTTGTAAGGATATCAATTATGATTAGCAATTTTGAATAGTTGATAGTTTTGCTTTTAAAGTTTCTTTTAATTATATACATATACATATATACATATATATGTATTGTATATATATTTATTGTTTTGTATGTTTTGCAGTATGTATTGCAAGAAGAATGATGAGGGTGAACATTTCGCTTTACTTGTAGTTTCATTCCATAAGCCATGTATTACTATCTGTTCATATGCAATTTTAAGTTATGTAAAGCCAATATGATATTTATGCACATATCTAACGAAACAACCGTTCCCATGTTTAAAAGCTTAGATCGTTACATTAACATCGTTGCGAAGGCGTCAACAAAAGAACCCCATAGCAACGTGCGGGTTCCCATTCTAGTTATATTTATTCTCTTTTCCATGTAGATTCTAAATTATTTTATTAATACACGCCAAATCATTCATTAAAGCATTTTAATTTAATATTTTTAAATTCTTATGATTATTATTATTATAAGTTCATTTTCATATTTAATGTTTACTATTCATTTACCTTCTATATATTGTTTCAACGATTTAGAATAAAAAAATAAAAAATATATAATTTATTTTTTTAATTTTATGATTATATGTAAAAAATAACAAAATTAATATGAAAAATAAAAAGTTAGTTTGCGACCTGGATCGACATAAACGAGCTAAGCTTCTTAACGTAAACGGGTAAGATCAACTCGGCTTAGCTTGGTTTTTAAATGAGTTGAGCCCTAGCCCACTCCTCCTCAGCTCGGCTCATTTACAACCCTAATCTTAGCCATTCGTATTAGGTGTGATAAGGGCCGTGAAGCCTTATTAAGGAGGGAACACTGCACCCTTCAACCCCCCACCCCAACCCACCCCAACATGATAGGGGCGTAATGAGGGTAATCGTGAGGAGAACTCCAAACCTATCTCAACAAGGGAACTCTGACTTTTTCAATGTTAGAAAAGTCAGCGTCCGCTCATTGAGCTAGCGCACTCTCCATAAAATTACCACACAAACTCCAAACCCTCCGTAAATCTAAAATCTCCACCCTTTTATTATGAAGGAAATAAAACTGACAGTATGCGATTGCGGCTCTAACGAGGCTCTTGGTCCCGATGTGACGCCTTTGCCTACATATAATAAAATTTGGGATTTATTAAAGAATGATTTCAAGTCTTGCATGGGTTATTTTGCTCTTCCTGTAATATTAACCGTGGATGCAACAGTTGTTTTACTTGCCTTATCACAAAGGTTTGTGCTTTCCAAAGTTTTGGCTAACCGCCTCAAACGTATGAACAATTGTGTAATAAGTGATGAGCAAACACTCTTCATGAAGGGTCGTTACATTCTTAATGGCTGCCTTATGCTTAATGAAATATTTGTTTGGCTCAAACCTACAATAAAAGAAGCTAAGCTTTTAAATTTTTATTTTTTAATTGTTTTAACAGATTCGAGAAGGCTTTCGACATATTAAACTATAAGTTCTTAATTGGATTATATCATAGAATAAATGAACTTCGAGGGGTTGGAACCAATTATTTATCAATGACTAGGGAATTACCAATTTAAGGCGGGGGAGCAAGACGATCTCTATTCCCTTTCCTTTTCATCATTGCCATGGAAGCATTTTATTTGATAATCGAGTATGCTGCTTGAGAATTTCCATGGTATGTAATCACTACGCTATGGGCGTTCTATGTCACACCTTTTATACATCAACGAGGCAATTCTAATGGTGAATGGTCCGTTATGAATTTTAACAACAATTCAATAATCTTGAGATCTTGTTACTTCGGTGTCAGTATGGAGAAAAAAGCAAAGTTTATGGCATGGTGTGGATGATATCATGTCAAAGTATGGTACACAAGTGGTGAGTGACCTTAATATACAAGAAAAAAGCATTCCTATGGCAAGGAAGTAATTAAGAAACATAAAATCCCGTAACAATAGCCTATGGTGACGCCCCCGACGAGTGGGTATGAAACGATGGCCTATGTGATATTTTTCCAGTTAAGTCGCGTCGCACAATTATAGAAGACAATGATTCCCACGGCGATTTCAAATCTTTCTTAAATTAACCTTAAAAGCCCATTATTATTAAATGGCTTGCTTCGGGAAATTTAGAGGCGTTACATTTCGACTATAAAAGATGTGCGGCCTCATGGTAACTGTGGTTTTCGGGCGATCGCGGTGGCTTTAGGAAAAAAGCAAAATGAATGGGAATGGGTTAGGCGTCAAATGTTGTCGGAGATGGACAGAAACATGTGGTATTGGCGGAGCAATTTGAACCGCGAGTTGCCTGGCTATTATGATTCTGTTCGTAATAGCTTAAATTGGTTTGGCACGACTCAACCCGCACCCGATACCCATTGGCTAACTTTTCCGGCCCATGGACTCGTAATTGCGGAAACATTCACTTGTATTGTGCATCTTATTTCTTCATTTAGCAGCCAGACATGGTTCCCGCTGAGAACAGCCCAGAGCCATTATTCACCTATCCAGTTGTCGCACTTGCTCATGTTAACCAATGTCACTTTATTTGCATACAATTGGAAGGGGATTACCCAATGCCCAGTGTGAGCTATCATTGGCCGAGATTTGCATATCAACAAGCACTAGAATGGCAAAATATGTATGAGGATCGTATAAATAATTACGTTAGAATAACGGATCGTCATAGAGGCACCGATGCCTCTTGTAAGTTATCATTTTCGCATACTTTATCATATTAATGAAGATCCCTTTATTTGATGATGATGATGATGATGATGATGATGATAAAAATAATAGTACAAATAATAATAATAGTAATAATAATAATAATAATAATAATAATAGTAATAATAGAAATAATAATAATAATGATAATAATAAAAATAATAATAATAGAAATAATAATAATAATAATAAAAATAATAATAGTAATAATAGAAATAAAAATAATAATAGAAGAAATAATAATAATAATAATAATAATAATAATAATAATAATAATAATATTAATAATATTAATAATATTATTAATAATAGTAATAATAATAAAACACTAAATCAAATAGGAGGAAAACGCTGTCACGGTTTGACCAAACCGTGACGTTTAGGGTTTGGCAACGGTCACGGTTAGGTCTAACCGTGACCTCTTTTCGGGCGCATGGCACCTGTTCGGGCGCATGGCACTTGTAAAAGGTCGCGGTTAGGTTAGGGCAAAAGGTCACGGTTAGGGCAAACCGTGACCGTTTGCCTAATTTTTTAATATTTTACTGATTAAATAATTTTATAAAAAATACCTCCTTGAACCGGTGGTAGTGAGTAGGGGTGTAAACGAGCCGAGCCGAGCCCGAGCTCGCTAAGGCTCGAGCTCGGCTCGTTTTGGTTTTAGGAAGCTCGAGCTCGAGCTCGGCTCGTTTATAGTTTTATTTATAAAGCTCGAGCTCGACTCGTTATAAAATTTTCAAGCTCGAGCTCGGCTCGAGCTCGACTAGTTTATTGTTAAATTATTAAATTTATATTTTTTATAATTATTTTCATAATTATTTATAAGCATACTTTTTATATATAACACAATATATATTATTTAACTATTTTTATCACAATAATATATTTAATAATATAATTTATGTAAATATGTATTTATATATATTTAATATGTAAGTAAAAAATACATATATACAAAAAGCTCGTTTAGGCTCGCGAGCCAGCTCGAGCTCGATATCCTGAAGCTCGAGCTCGAGCTCGTTTAGTAAACGAGCAATAATTTGAGCTCGGGCTCGGGCTCGAGCTCGTTTAAGCTCAACTCGATTCGAGCTTTTTTCGAGCCGATCCCGAGTAGCTTGCGAGCCGGCTTGGCTCGTTTACACCCCTAGTAGTGAGTTTCGAGCCCACACCACTTCTCTGTTGCCCTACCGTCTTAACCGGTCGGGACAGGAGTGGTTCGCTGAAAGGTATAGAAAACATATTCTTTTAAAATAATCTGGACCAAAAGGTCACGGTTTGAGCTAACCGTGACCCCTTTGTTCACATGTGGCGTTGTGGAATGAAGCTGTCACAGCTTGTTGACACAAAGTGTCACGTGGTGACATAACCGTCACACCTTGTTGACAAAAGAGGTCACGGTTTGGTCTAACCGTGACCTTTTGGGGTTCCCTAATCCCACACATTAACCGTTTATGATCATTTACGTATATCGAATCGGATATTTTTTTCATCAACATGCACACACATCAACATATATACAATAAGAACAAATACACTTCGTTAACGTACATACAAACATGCATACGTGAACAAACCGTGACGTTTTAATGATAACCTAAATAATCTTATCGGGAACATATCAACATATATGCACCTTATATTTTGTAAACCAATGTTCAAACGTACATAATAAATTCTATAATAATAACAATAATGATAAATAATAATAATAACAATAATAATAATAATAATAATATACTCTAATATAAATAAAAAATTTAATTGTAATAATTTTATAGTTGATAATAATAATTATAATAGTATTATTTTGTGTATCCATAAACGATAAAATAAACTCTAATAATAATAACAATAATGATAAATAATAATAATACAATAATAACAATAATATACTCTAATATAAATAAAAAGTTTAATAGTAATAATTTTAAAGTTAATAATAATAATAATAATAATAATAATAATAATAATAATAATAAATTTTGTATATCCAGAAACTACAAAATAAACTCTAATAATAATAACAATAATGATAAATAATAATAATAACAATAATAATAATAATATACTCTAATATAAATAAAAAGTTTAATAGTAATAATTTAAAGTTAATAATAATAATAATAATAATAATAATAATAATAATAATAATAATATTTTGTATATCCAGAAACTACAAAATAAACTCTAATAATAATAACAATAATGATAAATAATAATAATAATAATAAAATAATAATATTAATATTAATATTAATAATAATAATAGTAATAATAATAATAATAATAATAATAACAATAATAATAATAATAATAATTATACAAAAAAAGGAAGAGGTCACGTGGAGGCCAAACCGTGACCTCTTGAGATATTTTTTGAATCTGATTTCGCCTCGATTAGTGCACCAGCCCCTCGAGCACCGTGTGTGTAAGAGGTCACGTGGAGGCCAAACCATGACCTCGTGTCGGCAAGAAGTCACGTGGAGGCCAAATCGTGACCTCGTGGTTACTGGTTTCATCTTCAACCGTTCGCACACCCCCATTTCACCACATAACCACAACCATTTCACCACACAACCACAACCATTTCACCACCACAATCCTCCCAACGTTTCACCTCCACCGCCTCCAAACCATCACCGCGAGCCCTCCCCGTGACACCGCCGCCGCTCACCACCACCTTCCACCACCACCACCACCGCCGCTCACCATCTTCCACCACCACCGCCGCTCATCCACCATCTTCCACCACCACCGCCGCTCATCCACCATCTTCCACCACCACCGCCGCTCATCCACCATCTTCCACCACCACCGCCGCTTACCACCACCACCGCTGCACCACCGCCGCTGCACCACCATCTGCGCACCACCACCGTCGCTGCACCACCGCCGCTGCAACACCGCCGTCGCACCACCACCGCCGCTACATTATCGTTTTCGGTACGTAATTTACAACTTTAATCCGTAGAGGTAAACATAGATTTGATAGATTTTCCCAAATAGATTTGATAGGTTTTCCCAAATAAATTTGATAGGTTTTCCCAAATAGATTTGATAGGTTTTCCCTTATAGATTTGATAGGTTTTCCCATATGTGTAGCGTAGTTTGTCGACGGTTTATTATTATTATTAGAAATAATAATAAATAATAATAATAATAGTTATAATAATAATAGTAATAGTAATAATAATACTAATAGTAATAATAATAGTAATAATAATAATAGTAAATAGTAATAGTAATAATAGAAATAATAATAATAGAAATAGTAAATAATAATAATAATAATAATAGTTATAATAGTAATAGTAATAATAAATAATAATAATAATAATAGTTAAATAATAAAAAAAATAGTTATAATAGTAATAGTAGTAATAATAATAATATTAATAATAATAATATAAATAGTAGTAATAATAGTAGTACTAATAATAAGAATAATAATATAATAATAATAATAATAATTAATATATATGTTAATAGAGAAGGGGAATGAATAGTAACTACAGTGAAGTATAAGTGCTTATGCAGTGAGGTACAACTGCTTTATGGATGTACCATTCACAATCGTTTGTGACGCCCCTTTAAATTAGGGCTTTCACCTTCATTTTCACAACTTCCACCGCCACCGCCACACTCACCGCCACCGCCACCGCCACACTCACCGCCACCGCCACCGCCACACTCACCGCCACCGCCAGGCCTCATACAGATCTGTTACCCTCAAGAGGTCAGTATCTACAGTACCACCCCCTTCTCCTTCGATCGGCCCCCTCCTTCGATCGGCCCCCCGCGACCTCCTGCACACCGCCGCCCTCATCTATCGCCCTCCCCCCATCACCTCCAACCCCATCGGGCACACTGCTCCCGATCCCGCCACCCCTGCCTGCCACCTCCGCTCCCGCTGCCCGCTACCCCTTCATGGCTGAAGAAATCGACAAACTCGTCGGAGTTCTGTTCGACGACAAAGCTACATCTTCATCCAACGATATTAGACTCCGGTCGGAGAAATTAGGGCTCGAGAAGCTCTATTTGATCCTTAAACAAGGTGTTGAGATCGATAGTGATGGAAAATTAGGGCTACAACGATGGGGCCAGGCTCAGATTCAAGCCGTTGTTTCCGTAGCATACGCGATTGTCTCCTCAACCCGATCCATTTCTGGTACTTTTGTGTTATGAGTTTTTGGTTTATGTTATTGATTTTAGTTTGAGTATGTTGTTTTTGGTGTGGTTGGTTGATATGTGTACATGTATGTTTTTTCGGATTCCACAGTGGAGCAAGTGGAACCGATAATTGTTGCCGTCATGGAGCAATCGTTGGAGTTTGCTCTTTGTTGTTTGGAGAAGTTAGTTGCCAGCAGCGATGATTTAAGTTTCATTCAGGTTTGTAATTTTGTTTTATTTCAGTATGCAAGTTCCTTTTGAGTGTGATAGCGGATAATAATTTACAATGTTTTATGTCACTTTAGGTTATTAAGGATTCTGTAACGGTTATTGATTTAGTTTGAGTATGTTGTTTTTGGTGTGGTTGGTTGATATGTGTACATGTATGTTTTTCGGATTCCACAGTGGAGCAAGTGGAACCGATAATTGTTGCCGTCATGGAGCAATCGTTGGAGTTTGCTCTTTGTTGTTTGGAGAAGTTAGTTGCCAGCAGCGATGATTTAAGTTTCATCATACCCTTGGTTTGTCCTCTGCTTGTTTCTTCAAAGTTTAATCTCATTTATGTTGCGGATAGGTAAAAGTGTAGTTAATGTTTAATCTTGTAGGCCCGGATGCTGTGAAGTATATTGTGAATCACTCTACTGCACAAGCCATATTTTGTGTGCCACAAACATTGCATAGTGTAAGTTATTGGTTTCTTTATTGGTGGTCTGGGTGTGTAATGAATATTATGCTCATGACTTATTTTAGTGTAATCGATAACATCTTATTAGTCAATTCCATATTTTCTTTTATGACGGCTTTTAAAAGTTTCTAATTTAGTTGAAAATTGAAGCATATGTGCCTAACATTTTGACATTTCAGTTGCTGAGCTTTTTATCCGAGATTCCTTCCATTCGCTTAATAGTGGTATGACGGTTGATCATTCATTTTCCTTTTTATTGTTTACACAGTTAATTTTTTCCACTTAGAACGTTTAAGCACACGTGTCTGCTGACAATGTAGGTGGTTGGAGGTGTGGATGAACTGATGCCATCTCTTCCATCAGCATCAGGGGTTAAGGTTGTATCATTTTCACAACTAATTACTCAGGTAATTCAATATCTTTTATTTTCATTTAGAAATTGATTTCTGCCTTTTGATTACTTATTTTTTTGTTGAATAAATTGGTGCTTTTTCAGGGTAGTAGCAACCATTACCCTTTTTGTCCACCAAAAACAGAGGATGTTGCTACAATATGCTACACAAGTGGTACAACTGGGACACCCAAGGTTTCTATTTTGTTAAAGTGGAATGTATTTCTAACTGTATATGGAACTTTTTTTGGTTTTTGGTAACCGTGAGAACCCGTTTTGAAAACTCATGGGATCTCACCTATACCTTACTAACCGACGGGAACTCTTTTTGTTTTCTTACATGCTTAGGGTGCTGTGCTTTCCCATGGAAACCTGATTGCTAATGTTGCAGGTGGAAGTCTTGGAATCAAATTTTATCCATCAGATGTGTGAGTATTAACGGCCTTATATTGCTTGAGATGCCAATTTTTCATCATATTTGATTTATTTCCTTCTAACTTATTCTTAATTAACAGTTATATATCTTATCTTCCCTTGGCACACATTTATGAAAGATCCAATCAGATTATATTGGCATACTATGGTGGCTCAGTTGGATTTTATCAAGGAGTAAGAAACCTAGGTTTACGTTCTTTCATTATTAAGTTCATGATACTATTTTATTTATTGTGTAATTACGTAATGATAAAATATCCCGTATCAGTTAGCTTTATGCTGTTTTATCATTCATGCAGGACAGCTTGAAATTATTGGATGATATGGCTTTATTAAGACCTACTGTGTTCTGCAGTGTTCCTCGGTTATATAACAGAGTATACGATGGGTATGATCATAGGATGCTTTATTCTTCAATCAATATGGTGGTTTAATGCTGACTCAACCATGTGGTTTTTTGCAGCATTATAAATGCGGTGAAATCATCTGGTGGTTTGAGGAAAAGCTGTTTAATGCTGCATATAATGCAAAGAGGCAAGCATTACTTAAAGGTAACATATGCCTTGCATCATAATTAATGTCGTAAGGTTAAAATCATTATAAAATATAAAAACTTATGAAACCAGGAATATTTTAATGAATGAAACTGATTAGGATTTAAATATATTTATAGCAAATGCAATCAATTAAGTTTGTATGAACTCTAAAATTTGCAATATGTCAACCTGTTGACAGAAGTAGTATCCTATCTGGACCGCTGGACATAATATTTCCATATTTCTAATAGATATTTTGTATTTCATCGTTTAGGCAAGAGCGCGTCTCCTATGTGGGACCGATTGGTGTTTGACAAAATAAAAGCCAAACTTGGTGGACGGGTTCGTTTTATGGTTTCAGGGGCATCACCCTTGTCTGCAGATGTCATGGATTTTCTTAAAGTGTAAGTTAATATTCATCATCACAAAAAGTCACGGTGGTTGTCGTTTGTGTTATAGTCATATATACCAATTTATTTTAACAGAAAATCAACAACATTTCAGGTGCTTTGGTTGTCCGGTAGTGGAGGGGTATGGAATGACTGAGAGTTCTTGTGTTATAACTTTTATGAATGAGAAAGATATCACCTCGGGCCACGTAGGCTCTCCTAATCCTGCTTGTGGTCAGTTTTTTCAATAAAATATTAGAAGCTATATTTTGCTATTCTTTGAACTATGAGATGAATTTAGCACAAAGCATTTCTCTTGTCACAAATTTAGTCGAAGTGTGAAAACATGTTAAAGTATGAGTTAGAGGTAGTTGGTACTTGGTATGGGTCAGGTGGATTGAATAACCATCAAAATGGGTTCAACTTAAACATGTAACTTTTTCGTATAAGTGAAAACTCAAAACGGGTTTGAGTTAGGTTGGCCCATCAACAGTTTTCTTGTCCACTTTTGTGTTCTATATTTAATAAAATTTACTTTAATATGAGTACTACCACTAATGATTATATGAACTTTTATTATCAGACAAATTTTGAATTTTATAAGCATACGAATACAATTTAGAAGACTTATGATCCATTTGACTGTTGGTCTATAACTCTATATTATCTGTCGTTATGAATATAATACAACTCAAATTCACTTATTCCCATATAAAATGGCTGAGTCTGAAAATGAAGTAAAAACAAATATGGAACTTGAGTTTCAGAGAAACCAGGAGAGATTTGCTTTCCTAAAGTGGGGTTCCAAAGCTTTCCAAAACATGGTTGTGGTTCCACCAGGATCTGGTATTGTGCATCAGGTATAGGTCTATTCATTGAACTATGATGCTTATGAGGGGTTGCAATTTTATCCCATTAACTTATCAATGGATCAATTTGGGCCGTGTTTTTCTATATGGGCCAAATAAAAAGATCAAGCTAATGTCAAATAGGTCACACGTGTTGAAAGTCACCCAACATTTAGACAATTTTTTATAGTATCTTATATCTAATCGTAATGATCAGATTTCTTATCTATATAAATGTCCAAGAAAATGTTAGGCAGCCAACCCAACCCGGAGTTCAACCCATTATAAAAGGACACCTTTTACCTGAACCTATATTGATGCATTACCCAGCCCGTGTGACCTGCTCGGCCTTTCTGTCAACATCGACCGAGTCTTGAACGTTAGTATATGTGCAATGTGAGCGAAAATTAGATTCGCGCAACGCGCGTGCTGGACATAAACTAGTAATAATAATAATAATAATAGTAATAATAGTAATAATACTAATAGTAGTAATAATAATAATAGTAATAATAATAATAATAGTAATAATAATAATAATAGTAATAATAATAGTAGTAATAGTAATAATAATAATAGTAATAGTAATAGTAATAATACTAATAGTAATAATAATAATAATAATAATAGTAATAATAATAATAGTAATAATAATTATAGTACTAGTAGTAATACTAATAATATAATAATAGTATACATAATAATAATAATAGTAATAATAATTATAGTAATAGTAATAATAATATCAATAATAATAATAGTATATTAATAATAAAAATAGTAATAGTAATAATATCAATAATATAATAATAATAATTAACCGTCAACCATTAATTTTATAAACATTGTAAATAATGATAAATACGTTTTTTTTCGCAGATATGGATGCCGACGATGCTTTCATCCCCGGTATTAATGACTGCCAGTTTTTACAGTTCGAGCAGGGGACTACATCGTGCGAGCAGTTCAGGACCCTGAGAGCACGATTGCCGGCACCGGGGTCCGTCCTGTCGGAGGACTTCTTACAGCTCGTTGGAGAGCGCGACCGGTTTTTTGAGATTATCGGCGAGGACGGCCCGTGGGAGCAGCTGTTCCGGATGGGCGACCCTGCCTATCGAGAGCTGACTGTGGAGTTCTACTGCACCTTCACATTCCCTCCACATGAGCAGGGACTTGCAGAGCTGGACGAGGACGACATAGCGGACGGTCGTGCGCCCGCGAAGGTTGCTTTCCGGTTGTTCGGGTCCCTCCACCGCATGTCACTTAGGCGGTTCGCTGTAGTCAGCGGTCTCTACACGGAGGCGGAGGTCCGACAGCCGATGTACACCATGGCCTTGATCCGCGGGGCCGACGACTCCGATCAGGTCTGGTGGCCTGCCATTGGCGACGGACCGTACGGTGGTGATACGAGGTCATCTCATATACGAGACCCTCTGTATAGATACATTCACCGACTCATCGCCACGTCCGTCGCTGGTCATGGGGCGGGGACCGACAGGGTCAACGCCGCCGACCTTTCCTTTCTTCGGTGTATACTCACACACCGACACTGCCACCTCGCGCATGTCCTTGCTGATTAGTTTGCTAGTTATTATCATCGGCAGTCGTAAGGGGCATTGGTGGGCGGGAACATCGTTTCCCGGATCGCTCGGGGCTTGGGATACGCCCACGCCATGTCCCAGCTCCCGCTACCTCCGACTCCTGTACGCGTGGCCGCCCGGAACACTGTGACAACCCGAATTTTTTTTTTCTTTCTCTTTCGGTTAATAATATCGTGAAATAGTCCGTAATAATAATATTAATAATAATAATAATAATAATAATAATAAAGATAATAATGTTAATAAAGAAAATAATAATAAAATAATAATATAATAATAATAATAATAATAAAGTCCAGGGGCAGTTTTGACATTTTTTAAACTTGTTCTAAAAGTTTATAGCATAAAATGTTAACACTTTAAACCACAGGGACCAAATATGTAATTTTTCTTTTAAACCCCCCCCCGCCCCGCCCGTCGCCTTCTTCCCCGTCCGGCCACCTTCGGCCGTTTCTCCGGCGAGAGCCAAAATTCACCAACAAACACGGTTGTGACCAAATTAACAATCCCGACACACTCTCGTGGATAAACCGAACTCGGACCACTATTCGATTTAAGAAATGATAGTGCAATTACCACCGAAACCGACCACCCCTACTTCGGCCGACCCACTCACCAACTCGACCACTAAACCTCAATTACAATTAAATTAATCGAAAGGGAACAATCTTCTGACCATTTAAAAACCTCCATCACGATCAGTTTGATCTAAAAACACACGAACATAACGATTTGGTCACCTCGTTCGCCGCGACCTGCAGCTAACCAAACATCACATATCGAGCATCAAAACAGGTAATTAAACATACCTACATACTCATTTGATCATGGGGAAGAAAAGCCCATGGTAATCGATAGTAACAACATCAAATTTGGTGTTCGATTTTGAATAAATCAAACTAGGGTTCTTGGGGAATTGGGGTTGATTGAAATAGTGGTTAAAAACAAATGGAATCAACTCCTATTGCGGCTTAGAGCCTTGGTTCACTGGTTTGGTGCGTGTGTGTGCAGGTGAGAGGTCCCGGGTTCGATCCCGGGCAACCTCTTTTATTTTTTAAAAGCTTTTTAATCATTTTAAAAATATACAAAAATTCTTAAAAATTATAAAATAAACATTATAAATCTTCCATATTTTAAATCCTACATAATTATTTTCTGTAAATTTCTTTTATTTAAAAACCTTAATAAATTTTTACAAAATATTATTTATAAACATTAAACATACTTATTTTTATAAAATGGATTCTAAATCGTGTTTAACATGAAATAATCACGAAAATCATAGAAATCATACATAAATTATTTATAAATATTATAAATAATTATTTTATAAAAATGGACACTATATCATCTTTGAATATAGATTCACAAATTATTTACAAATGAAATTGTAGATTATTTCTTATAAAAATATTCTAACTAATAATAAGATTAATATCTCATTATTAATCGAAATACTATTTATAATTATCCTTAGATAATTATAAATTACATATTAAACCTTACCATTCATATATCATTCTAAAATATTTAAACATACATGTATAATCCTCCTAATGGAATCAAAATGCAAATAAATACTTTGTAAACTTGAAACCTATTAAAAACCCCATAATTCTAATCCTCGATTTAACGATTATTTCAAACTTAAATCTTGTAACCATATATACACCTATTTGTGTACGCGTCACGTGTTAAACCAAACCAACCCGAACCTTATCAAATATATTGATTCACAGTGAACACATATTAAAGACTCGATTACAATCAATAATAGGTGTTGAACGTGTTTGATCGCGCATTGCCAAATTCTTTGAAGTTCTTGTTCATATACATTACATCAATTCAAGGTGAGTTTACAGCCCCACTTTTACTTTATACTATTTTTGGGGGAGAGAAACATGCTGTTTTCATAAACGTTACATTATATTGGATGGTTGTGATACTGCATATACATGATACTATGTTCGTATACTTTGCCTTTCGGTCCGTTACTACGCAAGTAGAAACGTGGAAACAATTTCATTCGGTCCGTTACTACGCAAGTAGAAACGTGGAAACAATTTCATTCGGTCCGTTACTACGCAAGTAGAAACGTGGAAACAATTTCATTTTCGTTGGTCAGTACTATTGTAATATCACCGGTTTACTAGTGTGATACCACTAAAGTCCTCACTCTCGAACCGTTAATGTATGTAGTATAGCGAGGCAATTCTGAGTAGATCTACTGGGTTTGACAAACCCCACCCGGGCTAGTCGCGCTAGCACAACGTTCGTCAAACGGGTGTTTAATTGACCTAAGTTCTGTTGCTGTGACCTGGTATTCACAGCCGAGGCGTTCAGTTTCGATTGTCAGCTTCGGTTTGAACTTCATACACTGAGTAACTGGTTTAGTAGACTAGCTACTGATATTACTTTGTTACTGTATCGGTTTACTTTATGTTCTGTTTATCAAAATACATACTTGACGGATTACATAATCCGGGATTTACATACTTGACGGATTACATAATCCGGAATTACATACTTGACGGATTACATAATCGGGAATTTCATACTTGACGGATTACATAATCCGGGAATTACACCTTTATCGGATTACATAATCCGGGGATTTCATTACTGATACTTATCGGATTACATAATCCGGGGATTTCATTACTGATACTTATCGGATTACATAATCCGGGGATTTTATTACTGATACATACTGTTTTCTGAAAAACCTGTGAACTCACCAACCTTGTGTTGACACTTTAGCATGTTTCTTTCAGGTTCACAAGACGCGCACGATTAGGAGCATTCACTCATGCATATCTCACGTGGCTTATTTAATATTTTTCAGTAACTTCCATTTATTCGGTTTGCGCGTGTTGCGCCATTTAAACAATTAAGATTTACTATGCTTCCGCAACTTCTGTTATGTTTACTTTAAAAAACTTGGTCTTTGGAATATTAAACTTCAAAAATGAATTATGTTTTACAATTAACGTGTCGTTTGGTGTAACTAATGGCTGAGATCCTGGAAGTCACACGCCTAACGGTAATACCCCGTTTGTGGAAATTTGAGGGTGTGACAGATTGGTATCAGAGCCATTGGTTATAGCGAACTAAATTGACATACATCTCATTTGCATTGCATTTAGACTATAGCCGTTGCCTTAGTTACACGCATATAGACACGTTTAGTTTTGTTAGTTGGTTTTGTTTGCATGCCTTACTAGTTTTTACCTGCTCAAGAACTGTTTGCTTTGGCGTCTTCCTATAAGTGTTCGTCTACAGGGAGGGTGACTCCGAGTTGCTGTGAGTCACGAGAGAGTTTGTGTGCATTTGACATCGCCTAAATGTTCTTCGTGATTTGTGTGACACATAGACACCTGTATTCTGGATTTCCTGGCAAAAGGCCCTCGGGCTAAGGCAAGTATATCGCATATATCTCATTGCGAGACCTGGTATGCTTACCTGTGGATTTCTGGGATGAGTGATAAACTATGGTCAATACACAGGTCTCTAAGGCAAATGGGTCAAATTACCTTGGCATGTCAATGATTCCCAAAACTTTACTGATCCTTTCGTATACTTGATTGATCGACCCCGATATAATAATTACATATTAGGTAATCCTATCGTTGATGACCACTGTACCTGACAAGATATGTTAGCCTGACAGGAGGAACTGGAGTGATCATGCAAAGCAAACTACCATTACGGGTGCACACGTAATTGTAATTTGTCGTGCATGCTAAGTCCGGTGAATTCGGTCGGGTGGTAACGTTGTAGTCAGTATAAGTCATCGTATCTACACCGTGAGCAAGAAATAGCTCTCACGAAACCTTACGGTTTGTTCAGAAACTCCCGGAGACCCTATCTTGCCTATGTCCTAGATAACTAATCAGCTTACTCACTGACCAGCTTGCTTGCTAGTAATTCGTTAACGCGTGTGTTCTAATTTTCGGGACGAAAATTTCTTCAACAAGGGGATAATGTGACAACCCGAAATTTTTTTTTTCTTTTCTCTTTCGGTTAATAATATCGTGAAATAGTCCGTGATAATAATATTAATAATATAATAATAATAATAATAATAATAATAATAATAAAGATAATAATGTTAATAAAGAAAATAATAATAAAAATATAATAATAATAATAATAATAATAATAATAATAAAGTCCAGGGGCAGTTTTGACATTTTTTAAACTTGTTCTAAAGTTTATAGCATAAAATGTTAACACTTTAAACCACAGGGACCAAATATGTAATTTTTCTTTTAAACCACCCCCCCCCGTCGCCTTCTTCCCCGTCCGGCCACCTTCGGCCGTTTCTGGTTTAGTTTCGATTGTCAGCTTCGGTTCGAACTTCATACACTGAGTAACTGGTTTAGTAGACTAGCTACCTACTGATATTACTTTGTTACTGTATCGGTTTACTTTATGTTCTGTTTATCAAATACATACTTGACGGATTACATAATCCGGGATTTACATACTTGACGGATTACATAATCGGGAATTACATACTTGACGGATTACTAATCCGGAATTTCATACTTGACGGATTACATAATCCGGGAATTACACCTTTATCGGATTACATAATCCGGGGATTTCATTACTGATACTTATCGGATTACATAATCCGGGGATTTCATTACTGATACTTATCGGATTACATAATCCGGGGATTTTATTACTGATACATACTGTTTTCTGAAAACCTGTGAACTCACCACCTTGTGTTGACACTTTAGCATGTTTCTTTCAGGTTCACAAGACGCGCACGATTAGGAGCATTCACTCATGCATATCTCACGTGGCTTATTTAATATTTTTCAGTAACTTCCATTTATTCGGTTTGCGCGTGTTGCGCCATTTAAACAATTAAGATTTACTATGCTTCCGCAACTTCTGTTATGTTTACTTTAAAAACTTGGTCTTTGGAATATTAAACTTCAAAAATGAATTATGTTTTACAATTAACGTGTCGTTTGGTGTAACTAATGGCTGAGATCCTGGAAGTCACACGCCTAACGGTAATACCCCGTTTGTGGAAATTTGAGGGTGTGACAAACACCGCCACTGGGATGAGGATCGTTCGGAGGTTCCCCGACGGCACGTGGCACCTGCTCAGTAGATAGCATGAGCTCGTGCCATGGGTGCCCGAGCCGTTGGTGGACCCCCCGAGCTGGCGGGGGCTGAGGTCCACCTTCAGGATGCCCACGAGCCCTTGGCGGCGGGGAGGATCAGCCCATTCCCCTGCCGCACGACCAGGACCCGCCCCATCCTCAGCGCGTGTACCATGTCGTGCGATTGCCTGCTCATGTTCTTGATATGCTTCAGGACACACGAGACAGGGTCACGAGGCTGGAGGATATGACCAGGAGGCTGGAGGATACGACCACGAGGCTGCATGATATGATGGACTGGGTCGTCCAGTACATGGTCGCGGACTATGCCGCTCGGGTACGCCGTTGTTGTCACAACCACCGAGGCGGTTAGACCATGACGGTGCTGGCCCTTCTGGCGCGGGGGGTCTGGTCAGGGCAGCGATCCGGGGATGATGGATTAGATAGGTATTTTGTTTGTATTTTATTTCTTTTTGTATGTAAAAACTCATTGTATATATATGTGTGCAGTTTCAGTTATGATGACTTGTATATTTGGTTGTGTTTGTTTGGTTGTGTTTCTTTGTTTTTTTGTTTTATATTTGTAATGTTCATAATGTTAATTGTATATGTTTCATAACAACTGATTTTTACGATTAGGTTAACCATATGATAAAATAACAACCAACTTGTTTAATAAATAATTAAACACAAAAATTACTTGTAATATGATAAATTAATAATAAACACAAAACAAAAACACGTATGTTACGATTAGGTTAACCGTATGATAAAATAAAAATAAAAATAAACTAGTATGATTACTCAAATTAGAAAATATATACAATATGTCTGTATAATGACAACCGATTTTTACAAACTCGTATACAATTAAACACAAAACCGTCACATTAATAATAAATAAATACTTGTAATAAGATAAATTATTAATAAACACAAAACACAAACTTGTGAGTTATGATTAGGTTAAACGACTGATAAAATTAAAATAAAAACAAAGTGATATGATAAAAAAATATAAAAAATATAGGCAATATGTCACGGTTTGGCCAAACCGTGACATATAGCCCCCACAACCCTAACTGCACACAATCAATTCTCCATTAATTACATACCCAATCATTGTTAACGGATCCACGGAGCTAACTGTCACGGTTAGGCCTCACCGTGACAGTTAGGTCTCACACCTGATTGAACGGTCACGGGGAGGCCTAACCGTGACCGTTTGAATCGGTTTTCACAGGAAATTGCGGTGTGTGCAGAAAACCCCTTTAAAAATACTAATTTTTGGTTAAGATAAATAAGTAAAATATAAGTTGTATAGAATCAGAAAAAGAGATGATGTAATAGTCGTTGCTAAAAAATCAATTATTATTTTTATAATTGCACTCATTATTAAAAACAAAAATTCAATTACATCCAGTAATTAGTAAAAAACTTCACCTTAGGTAAACCAACGTGATGATTGTTATGGGGACGAACATGTAAATGTATGTTAGAAGTATCTGTAGCAAAGAGTTGTGTGAGGGGTGGGGGTTTGGTACGGTGACATATAGGTAAAAGATAAAGTGGTGTTCGCAACCCAACCAATAGTTGTAAGTTCGAGTCTTGGGTGGCAACTAACTTTTAGACTATTTAAGTGTTATCTATTGTATCATAGATATTTAAGTGTTGTTGATAAGAAGGGAAAAAAAGAAGAAGAGTATTGCATGTTGTAAACAATGTTTCAAACCGGACCGGAAAGCGAACCGACGGCCTAGAGGTTCACTGGTCGGGCCGGTCGGACCGGATTACGAACCGGATGACGTCATAAATATTTAAAAAAATATAAAAAAATTCTAAATATTTATAAAACTACAAACACATATCATTCAAGTAAACATAGTCCAAATTAACACAATATATCATATACATACCAAAATTAACAATTTTAAACAATATATCATGTGTTAAACGGTGTTCCTTAATTCAAAACAACATCCAAAATACATACCATTCAAGTAAATATAGTCCAAATTAACGAACCGGTGTTTCTTAATCCATATCCAATAATATTTTTTCTATTAAAAAAAAAAAAAAAAAACCAAAACCGGTTCAACCCGTTCGCCGGTTCCGGTCGGACCGGTCGACCGCGCGAACCGGCCGGTTAACCGGAAAACGGTCCAAATGCACCGAACCGAACCGGCTCCGGCACCGGTTCCCGGTCGAACCGGTCGGACCGGCCGGTCCGGTCCGGTTTCGAAATCATTGGTTGTAAATGTCATAATTTTATTAGTATTTTTCTACTCTTAAGATATAAAAATATAATTAAGATATAAAATTATTGTGAAATTGTGCTATTTTATGCTTACATTTTTACTTGGGTGTTTTATATTGGTCTAATATTAATATAAAGTATGTTCTATTAAATAACATTATTAATTACATATATATTATATATATATATATATATTATATATATATATATATATATATATATATAATATATATAAAATGTTTAAGCTTGTTAAATATAAATATATAGTAAATAGTTAGATGTCTACTTCATAGAAAGATCGAGATACTAACGCATTAATTATTTGTAGCAAATGGGTTTTAGCTAGGGTAGCCCATACTGACAACACTGGCCTACTAATTTTCATAATTGGGTTCTTTTTTAGAAACGAGACATCGTTTAGTTCTAAAAAAACTCTAATTGTCACAGGTGATCGTTGCTACTGTCAATAGCGCATCATTTTCATCTGCTTTTGGAGCAGTCGTTGCATCTCTTGTATTTGTTGTTGTTGTTGTTGTTGATTTGTTGTGTTATATAGTTTCTTCATTTTGTTATTGTTGTTGTTTAAGTTCTGTCTAAGCTCTGCAACTTTATCTTGAAATGTTATGTTGGAGGTTGTGAGCTAGAAAAATCAGAGGTGAGATGTCTCACCACGCGACCAACACCTCGTATATGTCCTCGCCTTTGACCTAAGGCACGCTCAATGCATTGAATCTCATCAACAGCAGATGAGTCTCCACGGTCTCGCTAGAGGATATCGCATACTCCTCTTGAATCGTTCCTGCATTAAAACATATTAAAAATATTAGTTCAAATGGATCATTTTAACCAAACACAATTAAACATACTAGAATCATACAAAAGTTAGTTCAAATGGGCATTTTGACCCAAACACACTTAAACATACAAGAATTGCTTAAAATGGGTCATTTTGACCCAAACACACTTAACATACTAGAATCATACAAAATTTAGTTCAAATTGGTCGTTTTGACCCAAACACACTTAAACATGCTAGAATCTATCAAAAGTTAGTTCAAATAGGTCATTTTGACCCAAATACACTTAAACATACTAGAACATACAAAAGTAGTTCAAATGGTCATTTTGACCCAAACACACTTAAACATACTAGATCGCTTAAAATGGGTCCTTTTGACCCAAACACACTTAAACATACTAGAATCATACAAAATTAGTTCAAATGAGTCATTTTGACCCAAACACACTTAAATATGCTAGAATCAATCAAAAGATAGTTCAAATGGTCATTTTGACCCAAACACGCTTAAATATACTAGAATCAATCAAAAGTTAGTTCATGTCACATCCCGGCGGAAGCGTGAAATGCGGTTCGGGTGTGACTCGCTTTATCAGAGTGCATAATTATAGCGAAGTAAATACAATAATTATAATACATAAAACACAACATAAGACATGCTTTTATTTATAATGTTGGAATTACATCTTATACATAGTTTCAAAATTAGATGTAATTTTATTACATCTGGACTACAGCATGTCTTCAGAATCGGTGGAAGTGTGCATCAACGTACACACTACCATCAACAATGTTACGGTTAACGTGACACATACCCTCCCGATTACTTCACCCAACCATTGTGCACTTCAAAGCTACAGTCAAAAGAGTTACTCATTGTTTCTTGAAAAAGCTACTTAAACAAGTCAACAAAATGTTGGTGAGAAACATAGGTTATATCCAAACAAAACATTTTGTTGATGTACCAATTACAACCAAACCTGCTCACAACATAATCATACTGTCACGAAATAATTCACAAAATCAGATAATATTATATCTCAACCTCATTCGGTTAGGTGCAGGAAAATAGCAGCAACAGTCATCCTGTTGGTGCAAATATTCTCCTAAGTAGCGCTACTAATATTATCGGACGGTTCCTCATTCGAATTAATGGTTGTATCACAAATGACAGTAAATATCAAAATATTTTCAAAATAGTACATCAAACCAATTAGTATGCTTTTTCCCTCAAAAATTTTATGAATACCAAAAGGGTCGAAAATGGGGTTATGAAACTCACCGTATCTCCAATTTGAACCTATAAAATAGTTCACAGTATCAGACATAATTTCTTTAAAATTTTTAGAATCTCAGATTTAACTAATTTTTGAAAGTTCATCTGAAAATGATCACATGATATTACCACAATATTCCCAATAATTGGTTTATTACACATAATCACTTAATTAGTCCAATTTCTATAAATCCCCAAATTACCTTTGGTTATATAAAAATCACCAAAAATTCATAGACTGTTATTTCAACAGTTAGTAATATCCCTAATTTTTATAATATCTAACTCCCAACAGAATATTTTCTGTAATTTTTATAATATTCCTATAATGATAAAAATAGCTTCTGTAATTTCTAAATTCTCAAAATTTACATACAGCGTATTATATAACATAGAACATCATATAAATATTTCAAGGTCTAACTTGTATCAAATCAGATTCTGTAAATTTTACAATATCTTAATATTTAACAAAATTAGTTATGTAATTATGAAATTATGAATTTATATATTATGTATAACCAGATTAATATTACTTCCATGATTTCTCAGAATTTATTATATAATGTAATTATTTATTATGATTTTCTATTGCAGAATACATAAAAATTCGTATCTTAATTATAATAAAGAAATAAATTCTGAAATAATTCCAAAACGAATTTATAATTCAGAAGGGTAATTCTGTGAATTATTAGAATTTTCCCGAATTTTATTTATATTTTTGATATTTCTCTATTTTTATTATTTAAATAATTTGTATAAATTGTTCCATTTATCAAAATTTTACCAAAATTCCAGAATACTATTTCAGTATAAATAAAGATTTTTAATGTTTATTCCCACAATTGTATTTGTTTAATATTTTACTAGATTTTTCTTAAAACTCCAAATTTATAAATTCAAAATATCCTTGTATCATAAGTTCCCTGAATTTTAGTAACTTGTTATGTGTGATTAAAGAATTTAAAATTTCCAAGGTTGGTTTTGGTGTTTTAATACCAAACTAACCTATATGTTTTTGTAACACATATGTAACAAAATAATAAAGATCAATAAACTAAACCTTGTGAGCGGGTTTTGACTGCTTCAAACCGAGAGGAAGGCTGTGAAAGTGCTGAGAATTGTAGCTAGTGATAATAGTCTCCAAAGGTGGTGTTAAGGTGACGTTTGGCTTTGGTGGTGTTGGTAATGGTGTGCGATGGTGTGTGGTTGTTGTTGTTTGTGAACACCGAGAGGGAGGGGGGGGGGAGAAGTGGTGATCGAGTATGGTGGTGCCTAAAGCTGATTGTGGCGAGTGATGGTGGTGTGTTGTAAGGAAATCCGAGAGGGAGGCAAGAGTGATGTTAATTGTTGTGGGGTTGTTTGTGCTCTATTTGTTGGCATATATCCCTCGGTCGACCGCCCTTATCAACATCATCATAGCCTAGGTGAGTCACCTAATCTTAGGTGAATCATATGTATAGGGTTGCTTAGTAATGTTTGTAGGTAGTGGGCATTTGATGAGGATGTATAGATGGCCCGCGAGTACTTGTGGGAATGCCACATTCCTTGTGCAATCATGACTCCATTAATGTTTTGAACTTAGAGAGTTTAGCAAGCTATCTATGTTTATTGGGTTCAATGTTACCGAAATTTAGGGTGTAGTAGGGTGTGTATATATGGCGATTTAGAGAGACATCCGAGAGATAGGTGTAAGATGGCAACTAAGGAATGGTATGGTGTGAATGCTATGGTGGACTTTCTAGGATGATGTGGTGGCAAGCTAGGGTGGTGATAGATGGCAAGTTAGGGTGGTGTGAAAGCAAGAATGCCGAGAAATGTCGTGGGATTGCTATATAGAAATAATGAGCTTGGACTTTAAGGGAGTTTATTCAATGAATTTTTCGACTAGGTGGCGGTTTAATGGGACACCCGAGATAGGGTTGTGAGGTGGCTAGGAATGATGGTAATGCGGTGGTATGGTGGTGGTTTCCGATGAGGATGGTGGTTTGGGTGTTTGATCGACCGTGGGTGTTTTGGAAGGTGTTTTGGGTACTTTGAGTTAGTGTTAATCTTAGGTTTTGAGAGTTTGATTCATTGTGTTTGTTTTTTGGTGTGTATACATATCAGTTTGTGATAATATTGATAAGTTATGTTAAATATAGGTACTTCATAAAATATATATTTTATATGTGCATAAGTAGAGGAATGTAAAGTCCAGAATAGCGATCGATCTCACTTCGTTTGATGGTTGCACTTGATATCTCGCGAGGACGGGTGAACAATCAACTTCAAAGCATCTAGATAACAAGGTGTTTCAAAGTTACAACCAAATCATGTAATTGAAATGTTTATTCAATGAAGAACGATTACAATGATAATCGATACACGATCGATCTCACCCTAGGGTGGAAAATCACATAACGGTGATCTGCTCAAATGAGCGAAATAAAAGAGAAAACACTAAACTATCTAGACTAACTTGTGGTAAATTGAAGCACACCTAAACTGAAATCATATGTACAATATATACAAGTCTGCGAGTTTTCGCATGGAGATTTCGCATGCGATTCGCATCACCATTTCGCTTGGTTATGCGAATCGCCTGCCTTCGCGTGATATGCACTCGCCTGCCGCCTCCTTTCGCATGCATGTATTTTCACATGCATGCGAATTGTCTCATTTTCGCATGCGAAAATGCATGTGTTGTCTTCTTCGCACACTTCTTTTCAGCAGACATGTAAACACACGTACTCCAAGTTGTTCATCTCTAAACTATAGTGTAATCCAAATGTTTGATCCTTACAATCTCCCCCTTAGATTATGCTATAGTTTTGAGGTCTTCAAACTTCAACAAAACCTTTCTATTGAAGTTCTCGCATCAGCGGCTCGTTGAAACAACTGTGGAGCTTCAAACATCATAAGATCTTGCAATCTGAATCTGTGGTGTGCGTTGTTCTCGGTTTCGGCATACTTCCTTGACGAAACCGGGATAATTTGCAGCTTGTTAACGTCCTCGACGGAAGATCGCGGAATATGATCCGTTGTATCAAGAGCAACACCTTGCTCTGATACCAAATGTAAAGTCCAGAATAGCGATCGATCTCACTTCGTTTGATGGTTGCACTTGATATCTCGCGAGGAGGGTGAACAATCAACTTCAAAGCAATCTAGATAACAAGGTGTTTTCAAAGTTTACAACCAATCATTGTAATTGAAATGTTTTTTATCATGAAGAACGATTACAATGATAATCGATACTACGATCGATCTCACCCTCGGGGTGGAAAATCACATAACGGTGATCTGCTCAAATGAGCGAAATAAACAGAGACAAAACACTAAAAACTATACTAGACTAACTTGTGGTAATTAAAGCCACCTAAAACTGAAATCAATGTACAATATATACAAGTCTGCGAGTTTTCGCATGGAGATTTCGCATGCGATTCGCATCACCATTCGCTTGGTTATGCGAATCGCCTGCCTTCGCGTGCATATGCGACTCGCCTGCCTGCCTGCCTTTCGCATGCATGTATTTTCACATGCATGCGAATTGTCTCATTTTCGCATGCGAAAATGCATGCTGTTGTCTTCTTCGCAAACCTTCTCTTTTTTCAGCAGACATGTAAAACACACGTACTCCAAGTTGTTCATCTCTAAACTATAGTGTAATCCAAATGTTTGATCCTTACAAGGATATATATTATATATATATATATATATAATATACACGTACGCAGAATGACTGAGATAGTTTATAAGTCTGCCTCATATATATATGTACATACACATAAAGTATATATACATAAGTGAACTATAGTCGTATACAAACAGCATGCTTCATTTTCACTTGCATGCACATGTAATTTTCATTATTATTCATGCATGTCCACGTAAATAGTTCTGATATATATACATGCATACGTAAATTTTTCTAATGTATACATGCAAATAGAGATAGATGACATAATATATTAAATAAAATTTTAAGTTGTCACAGTTCAAATGGGTCATTTTGACTCATACACACTTAAACACTAGAATCATACAAAAGTTAGTTCACAAGGGTCATTTTGACCCAAACAACTGTAACATACTAGAATTGCTTTAAAATAGACATTTTGACCAAACAACAAACTTAACATGGTAGAATCAATCAAAAGTTAGTTCCAATGGGTCATTTTGACCCAAACACACTTAACACTAGAATCTAAAAGGAATGCCACTACTGTAGAACAAAAGTTAGTTCAATGTCATTGACATTACATGCTGATCATAATTATTATGGCATTGACCAAACACACTTAAACATGCTAGAATCATCAAAAGTTAGTTCAAATGGTCATTTTGATCCAAACACACTTAAACATACTAGAATTGCTTAAAATGGGTCATTTTGACCCAAAAACCCGTAAACACACTAAACATACTAATAAAATGATTTTTTCATACAGAGACGACAGGTCATCGGGATAGAGTTTTTTTTTATCATACCGTCTTTTTTTTGGTAGGCCGCGAACTCTGTGCCAACGACATGTCGTCGGTATAGACTTAAAGTGTTGAATTTTTACTTTTGCCTTTACCGAGGACATGTCGTCGTATAGAGTATTCTTGACCAACGACTTTTGTCATCGCTATAGCCTTGTCGGTATAGGGTAAATTGTTGTAGTGATTTATTGGTATTTGGTTTTGAATCCTGTAGGGCACATATAAAAAAATGCTAGTTGAACAATTACAATGAATTTTATTTAGTAAAGCGGCATTAAAAGCTAGAGATAAAATTAGATAAAATATTTTCTTTATGTTTAACCTCATAGTGAGAGACAGGTTTCTTTCGCAAGTTATTTGTTACCATCAAACTTCTTATGAAGATTGAGATTATATAATATATTGGGACCGTATAGTGGATTGATCTCCAAGAACTAAGAAGAAGAAGGAAACTCAAGTTTGTTACCAATTTTAACATATATTCCTGAATGAAAGTTACAAGCTTAAATAGTAAAAGGAAACCTATTCTACATGCAGATTATTAGGTGAACATGGACCCTAATGAAACGATCCCTAATTGACTACTTTAATATGCAGCAATCGGTCTTTGACTGGATCACGGGTCGCAATGTTACCCGGGTCTTTGGGCCTCAATCACCTTCTGGATTCTATAGGGTCATGGATAACGGGGTCTAGGGTTGTATCATACAGGCTGGAAGTTTTGAATTACACCTAACAATTTAATTAATTTGTTAGACGTTCTACTCTATCTACAACTGGACAATCTTATAATACTTCATAGATTCATAGGGCCTCGAATTTCACTGTTGTCAACATGATTTTAGTGTTTCTTAACCTAGTTATCGCAACTTGATCTTAGTATCTCTTCGAGTCCGAGTCTCAAGGTCGGGATCAAAAACATCTTTGTTCGTCTATCTACTCACTAATTATTTCAAGTTAGTACCCATTGTTTGTTTGTATCTTGGGAAGGGATTTAGCACAACACAAAGCACATAGTTCCATTGAGCGATGGGGCCGAATTGCTTTAATGATAGAGATTACCCACCTCAAAGCAATAAGTGTATTTTTGGTGGTTGTTTCGATTTACTTCTAACCATCATCTTGAACCATAACTAATAAGTATGATGTTTTTGTGCGGATTTCCATAGTAGATTGTAGACCAAATTATAGAAAACATCTTTTAAGTTTAATATAAATTTGAAAGTATTATCCTTTATTTTTAAAATTACTCTAATCATCATTTATCTATATATTTTATAACAAATTTCATAGTTGTTAAGTTATTATGTTAAGTCAAGGGTAATTTGGTGTTTTTACCTATAAAGGACTATATATGTAATTAACATAAGAGGGGGGGGCCTTGGCGCAGCGGTAAAAGCTGTTCCTAAGGGACCGAAGGTCTCAGTTCGATTTGTGGAAACGGCCTCCCACAAATGTGGGGAAAAGACCGCGTACATCTTCCCTTAAATGCGGACCCTCCCTGTACCCTGCGAAAACGCGGGAGCTCTTTGCAGCACCAGGTACGCCCTTTATATGTAATTAAACATAAATGATTTTTCTGCAACTCTTTTATCTTTTAATTAATTATACATTTTTACAATTATACATATATATATATATGATTTTTATACATAACATAACATATATTATTTGATTATTTTCATCAACATTTTACATATATATATATTATGTAAATAGTATTATTATTTTATACATACGCCCTTAGCCCTATATACTTTACCTATATATTTTTTACAATATATTTTATATAATTATAGATTACTACCATAAACTTGTTTTTTTAATCTAAGATATAATATTGATTAACAGAGAGGGTCACATGTGGTTAGTTTTTTTAATTAAGTTTTTTAATTAAATTTCATGAAGCGTTTCTCCTGTGCTTTTTTTAACTAAAAATATATTTAGTTTTAAGTGAAAACGAAAAAATAAAATCAAATGGAAAATAGACGTAAAAACATTAAACTACGCACGTGCAACGTAAAACATTAAAACAATAACTAAGTCGATCTAGGACTTGTGCCTTTTGACATATCTGATAAACTGGAAAAAATAGGCATAAAAACATACAATCACACACGCACGTCGGGGCTTGTTACTCCGAAACGTAAAACGAAGTTTATAAAAGATGAAAATACAAGCGAACGAAGTTAAAAGTGAAAAATTATAATTGTACATTATAAACGATATAAAAGTATTATGATTAAAATAAAAAAAAAATTATAGATAAAAAAACCAAAAGTGGATGTAGCCACTAAAAGTAGGTACAAATTCAGATGATTATTCGATAATTAGTAATATATATATAATATTTTTTAAGTAATAAAAATTTTTCTTGTCTAAATTTTATATTTAACATAATAATATTAATACAAACTTAATAATATAAATTCAAATTAGTTAATAATACATCATTACTAATTATAATTTATATTACTAAAAGTTATGATAAATTTGGTTAATTTTGTATGATATATTTACTGATATATCTTGATTAAAATAAAATAATTTGAAAAATAATATGTATAACAAATTTTGAAATAAAAGCTAATTACGAAAAGCGTCCTTTAAATTAGGTTTAGAGTTTCAAAATAGTCCTTTAAAGGGCAGAAAGATTAAAACGCCCTTAACTTAACGGAGAAATTAACGCCCGTTAGTCTAAATGACATAATCTATTATAAAAAGTAACATATTAAGGATAATTTAGTAACTTTTGAAGATAAACAATGATACTTGTAATTTTTTAGAGTAAATTACAATTTTATCCTTTAAGTATACTTAAAATTATGAATATTATCCTTAAAATTTTATAATTACACCGAGCGTCTTTTATTAAAAACTTAACACGATTTATGTTCTTTCTATTAACAAACGTTGATTTTTCAGTTAGTTTTTTGTAAAAACATCATTTTACCCTTACCCTTTAAAGGATGAAATCTGTAATTTTCACTAATCTTTTATTTTTTCTTTTTTTTTTTTATTTATTTATTTGCTTTACTTTCTTTTCTAACCACTTTTATTTTAATAAACTTATTTTCTTAATGGTCATTTGCCCTTAACCCTAAGATGACGAAATGGTGTTATTATTAATCTTTTATTATATTATTTTTTAATTTTATTTTTTTTTACTTTTTTTATTGTTAGGGCCCTTTTGTTAAAAAAATAATCATAATATTAGTAATAATTTAGTTTTATTTTTTTTATAAAATATATTTTATTATTGATTTTTATTTTCTTATAAAGTTTTTTTATTTATTCAATTTGTTTATTACCTTTGTAATAAAACATAGAAATTAGACAACTAGATTTTTATTTTCTGGTACAAGATCTTTTAATCGTTTCAAGTTATGTGGTTTGAGGGTTTATATTCAAAACCGATTAGACAAGTAAAATTTTGATTTTATGATATAAATTTTTCATTTTTTCATACAATCAAATGGTTTGTTTTCAAATATAAATATAGTGTGTAGCGTGTAACTTAATTTAAAATAAAATATACTAAAAGGTTACTAAAGAACTACTCGGAGTTTTAAATAAACAATCATTCAATTTTTTTTTATTAAATGTACTTTTATTTATGTTTTTATTAATTTGTTATAATGATTTTTATCAATAGAAATCGAAACCAACCACTTGAAATTAAAATGAAACCGAACCAAACAATTACTAAGGTTTGCTTTGGTTTGATTTTACGAATAAGTTTATTGAACATTTTTCAGTAAAACACTTAAACTTATATATTAATCAACGTTTATTATACATATAACTCAACTTAGAATAATTATAACCAATTAAAATAAAAAGTCATATACAAAATCATATCCTCTAATAGGTTTCTAATAAAACCGTAAGTCAAATTGTTTAAATATGTTAAAAATTCTTATACCAAAAAGGTATAAAAAAACGATGATGAAACAAAATCGATTACTAGTTTAAATTTTATAACATAAAAAAATATACCTTCCCTTGTTCTCGTATGATTAGAAAGATAGAAACTAATTTTTTCAAAACAAAAATATAAAAAATAAAAAAAACCTATAGATAAAAGTATATTTTTAAAAAAAGATATTAAGTAATAATATTTCAAATAAGTTTCTAAAAAAGTGATTAAAAAAGATAAAGTAAATAAAATACAAACAAAATGAAAAAAGTAAAAGATTAAGAAAACTGCGGATTCGTCCTTTAAGGATAAGAACAAAATAGTACATTCACATAAACTAGCTAAAAAATTTAACTTTAATTAGTAAAAAGGCATAAAGCATGATAAATTTTTTAAATAAAGGACGTTCAGTGTAATTATCAAAGTTTAAGACAAGATCCATAATTTTAAACATATTTGAAGGGTAAATTTTGTAATTTTGTATGAAATTGGACATTTAAAAGTAAATCTGAATTTCCATATCAAGTTAGGGCCGGGAATTTGAACACTTGAGCGATTTATTGGTATTTGGTTTTGAATCCTGTAGGGCACATATAAAAAAAATGCTAGTTGAACAATTACATGAATTTTATTATTTAGTAAAGCATTCAAAGCTAGAGATATAATTAATAAATATTTTCTTTATGTAATATCATATAATGTTGTTGTGGTTTTAAAAAATAGAACAAAGAATTGAGATGATTACTTTTTAGTTTATGATATGACCGTATTGTATGTTGCATCATGCAATTAAATGTAAGGAATTTAAGACTCTACCTTAAATAAATACAGTTTTTTTTATAAAAATACTAACTATAAAAAACTACAAAAGTTACAAATCCCAGAGGTTTCACATTTTATAATGATAACCATAAATATTTCTTAAACGGAAATTCATTAAATCAAAAGCGCGCTATGGATCTTACATATATAACTTAGAAACCAAATGTCACACCCCCGCTTGTAGCGGAAACACGAGGATGCGACGGACGGGATCGTCATAACACTTGGTATAATTACGAGACATATTACATGCAAAATCCTCGTGTCATGACGTCGCCCGACACAATGGTGAGTTGTGTCGTGGTTAGTCAGTTCCACGACTATCATAGTCTTAATAATTCTAATAATCCATATACACAGTGTTCAGATATAACAGTAAATGATATACAATACAAAGCAGTCTATTGAAATCCTGGGGGTCTCTGCTAAGGCATCAGCTCTAGCTATCCTCTTTGTTATGATTACCATGAAAAGTATCTCAAAATGTTCAACATAATTTTGGTGGTTCCGCAGGTTTAAATTGAAAACATGTTATTGATGCTGTATAGAATTTGATATGGAATCATACTGAAGCAAAAACCACATAACATGTGTTTAAGACAACCAAACCTAATGACAGTTATGCATAAATTCGTCGGAATATATTCACCCTTGCCTGATTGCTGGCAGCTGTGTTGGTAACTCACAAGTTAACCAATCGTCGAAGGTGGGGGTTGCAACCCAGTATACTACCAATACCTATCCGTTGGTTCCCAAACCCGGAATTAATGGTTGTAAGAATCGTAGAATAACACCATGTATGTATTAGAATATAAGATTAGTATCACATTGATTCCAAGTATGAAAATTGTATGTAAGATTGTACAGCATCGAAAACGGGTGAGCATACTTTTTCCCCAAGTTTTGAAAAACATTGAAACAATTACAAAAGCATAAAAAGGGCCACGGAACTCACCTTGGATTGATGTATTATATCCCAAACTTCACAGAATATTGCAATGCACGACCCAAACACGATCAATACCTATGTATTAATTGTAACTAAGTCTTTAATATATTCCACACACGAATAGATATATTTAGTCGGATTCGGTTGGTTCGATTTGACGTGCAACACGCACACAAATAGATGTATATATATTACAAGATTAAGTTTGAAATTAACGTTAAATCAAGGATTAGAATTATGGGGTTTTTAATAGGTATAAGTTTACAAAGTATTTATTTGCATTTTGATTCCATTAGGAAGATTCATAAGTGTATTTATATATTTTTGGAATTAAATATAAAAATGATGTGGTTTAATTTATAATTTATAATTATCCAAAGATAATTACAAATAAGGATAATTACAATTATAGTATTTTGATTTAATAATAGTATTAATCTATATCTTGTTAAAATATATTTTACAAGAAATAACCCACAATTTTATTTGTAAATAATTTGTGAATTTATAAAATAATATTTAAAGATAATATAGCGTTTTATCTTATAGAAATAATTATTTATAATATTTATAAATAATATTTATATAATTTTCATGATTTTCATGATTATTTCATAGTTAATGATTTAGAATTTATTTTATAAATAAGTATTTTTAATATTTTTAAATAATATTTTATAAACATCTATTAAAGTTTTTAAATAAAATAAATTTACAGAAAATTATTTTGTAGATTTAAAATAAGGAAAATTAATAATTTATTTTATAATTTTTAGAAATTTTTCCATATTTTTAAAGTATTTATAAAGCTTTACAAAAAAATAAACAATAAAAAAAGGTTGCCCGGGTCGAACCCGGGACCTTACACCCACAAACCCAGCCTAACCAGTGAACCAAAGGCCGCAGCCGCGGTAAGAATTGATTTGTAATTGTTTGTTTAACCACAATTTCCCAATTTCCCCAAATTCGTATAAACCTTAGAAACCAAATCGTTTCAATTGATCACCCAAACGTTTATGATACGTGTATGGATTCATGGGGCTTTTGTTCCCCATGATAAATCGAGTATAAAGATGTTTCAATTACCTGTTTCGTTTCGAATTGATGCTAAGACATATAAGAACAGGTCGCGGTTATCTTGAAATCGAATGATGATCAAACTGATGAAACCAAATTTATTGCACAGGAAGCTTCGAATTAGGCTTATAATCAAAAGCCCTCAAATAATTTCAGGTTTTGAAGTTCGAACAGGGTGTTCGAGTAGCTACAGGTCGCGGCCGAGAGAACTAATCAAATCGATATGTTTATGTTTTGTAGATGGATTGAGGTTGCATTCGATTATAGGTGGATAAAGTTCGATTTAGTCGATCTAATTTGAATTATTATACTGTCTAGTGCTCGGTAGTGGGTGAAAATTCGGTCAAGTGGTCGAAGTGGGTTAGGTACCCGATCACACTTCCATTGAACCTAATTTTTGTGGGGTTAAGCTCGAATCGTGCGCATGATAGTGTCGGATGTTTAATTTGGCTTATTACGCGTTAATTTTGCGTTTTGAGGGTCGCCGGATTGTTGCCGGAATTGGTGCCGGCGGTGACCCGGGAAAACGGAGGGTGGGGGGCTGGGTTTTCGATGATTACACAAATGGTCCCTGAGGTTTTCCTGTTTTTATTATTTCATGTAAAAACTTTGTTTAAAGTTTCAGATTTGGCAACTTAACCCCCTGGACTTCATTATTAATATTAGTATTTATTATTATTATTATTATTATCTTATTATTATTATTATTAACATTATTATTATTATTGTTATTATTATTATTATTAATATTATTATTGATTATTTATTATTATTATAATTATTTAACATCAACATATTAACTTGATATTTATAAAATTTAACTTTTAACTAATAAAAATAATAATAAAAAAAATACGGGATGTTACCCAAATTCAAAATAAAACTTACACCAGTGGAACGTTCGTCGTCCAATATATAATGGGCAACTTCTAGTCCTATGCGCTTGGAGTTTCATAACTTTATTTGACTGTATCCGAATCTCACATGCATGATAAAAGTCAGTTTCGTTGAATGATTTCTAGTTTTAAATTTATAATATGTTAATTCTTTAATTTTCAAAAAATTATATTCGCATCATAACATTCACTTTAGACAAACAACTTCTATGTCTTGTTCCTTTTTCCTCACGATAGAACAACAAAAGTCAAAATCCCACCACTACATTGCCTTTCATATTGTGATACTGATTACCTCCCATAGCACCTAAATTAAAATAGGTCTTATGCATATAGAAATTTTTGTTGGTGGGGGCCAAAAACAGACCGACCAGAATTTTTTTATGTGATTATAGAGTATCTATATTTTACTTTTTTGCGCTATGTTTAAATCCTAATTTTAGTTTTCATATGGCAAATATTATTTAAAAAGAAAAAAATTCATAAACATATTATCCTCATACAATATAAAATTATAAATCATATATTTTAAGCTAATAACAACTCCCTCTAAACTCATATAGCAAAATATAGCACAAATTTAGAAAAACATACTAACGAAGAATTCCGTTTTATTTTTAAGATGGACTTTAAAATCCTAGTATCATAACTAATTCCAAATTGTAATACATGTGCAAACAAATAAAAAGAAGTGTCCATGGCCATACAATTCTCCCATGCATAGATATGAACACCTTGACCCTATATTATCACAACTTTTGGGGCTAGCCAAAAAGTTAATAGATGACATTGAACCCAAATCAAAATGAATTAGCCCAAGGAGCCTAGTCAAAAGTTGCAAAGGGTCTATTCTTTTTCTTTCTGATTCTTAAAACATTTTATACTACTTGGTTTGTGCTCCCACTGAGACTTTTTTATATACCACGTTGAATCAGTGTAAGACTCGCATATTACAGTATGCTAGTATGGCTGGAAACATATGATTATCACCTTATCACGTCGCGCAACGAGTCTGGTCTATTGTCATCTATAATTTATCACGTCGCGTACGATACTGGCGTAACACGCGTGGTTAAAAGCTAGTTAAGTTGAAAAACAAAACAAAGATTGAGATGATTGCTTTTTAGTTTATGATGTGACTGTATTGTATGTTTCATCATGCAATCAAAGCAAGGAAGGTTAAGACTACCTTAAATAGATAATAGTTTCTATAAAAATACTAACTACAACAAAAACTATAAAAAGATATAATAAGTATGCAAGACTATAACAAGCGGTATACACGTTAGTTTCATGAATAAAACCCGTTAGGTATCTCTTTTACATTTTGGCAAAATCTATTTGGCGCTCTTTTTCTACCAATCTATTTATTTTTGCCGACTCTCTTTCGAATGACTAGTGTTTAAAAAAGAACCAAAGTCTTATTGTTGACTTACTCGAGTACGATATTAAAAAAATGTCTGAGTGAGAAATAATTTGGAACTAAGAAACTTGAAGATAATTAATATTATTAAAATAACTAAAAATAAATATAATCTATAACCTATATAAAATTTTTTTAGGGAAACATGTCATCATTTTAACATGTTAGAAAATTAGTTTTACTCCCCTCTCTGTTAATAAATCGAAAATCACAAAAAAATCAACTTGACTTTACTTTATTATATATATATTATATATATATATATAATGTATATATATGTTAGGTCATTAAGCACTTTTTTCAGAACTACAGAGTCATTGATTTACATAAATGTATATTAAGTCTGGTATACTTTGAGCTGTTTTACATATGTGTATATCAGACATTGACAATAATTATAAAAAACAACTAAATATCAATAGGTTTAACTTACATCTATCTAAATCATGGTTTATATTTGTATTTTTATAAATCAATGGTTCTTTTGGTTCTGAAAATAAAAAATGGTTCTGTAATGATCTTGATCCTATATATATATATATATATATATATATATATAATATATATATTATATATATATATATATATATATATTCTACATCTCTCCCATATATATATAATATATAATATATATTATATTTCCACATCTCTCCCATATATATATATATATATATATATATATATTTCCACATCTCTCCCATATATATATATATATATATTATCATATATATATATATATATTATATTCCACATCTCTCCCATATTAATGATAATGATATTAAATAAGTAACTAAACAATCAATTATTTAAAATTTAAATCTTCTTATACTAATATATTTAAACATACAAGATTATATGATTCAATTATCTTTTATTTTAAATATAGAGTAATAATTTTTAATTTTTATTTGTTATTATTTATAATTTTTTAAATATTTATAATTTTTTTATTTTAACAATGCTAATAATATGACATACAAAATTCATAATACTAATAGTTTTGACATGTTTAATTCATTCCGCCATGGGATACATGAGCTCCAACCCAGTATAACTAAAATCATAAGTATTTTGGGTATCTAATCAAGTTAACGGGCCGGTAAACAAGTCTATCATGTAATCTTATACACCCGCTTACCTGACCCCATTCGCGTCCAAAGTGTCTCGGGTTTCGATATTTTTATAGAGTTCATATTTTACTGTCATACCTACTCCAACCTCACCTACTATCTAATATTAACTGCATGTAAGCAATGGGATAATTATTATTGAAGTTTATAAAAAAATTCTTTTCTCTCTATCACAGTGTGTATTAGTGTGAAATCCTGATTATCAGCATTCTTCGTGAATCAACGATAGTTAAAGAGTTGTTTCCTGGTATTCTTATTGAATCAACAGGTCAACTATTTATCTTATTGCTTCAGCCTACATCAGTTGGTATCAAGCCAATTTCCTGATTAGATGCCTCCAAGGAGAAGACCAGTTAATGATGTTTATGAGCAGGAATTGGAACATCGTATTATGGCAAGGATGGAGGAGCGGTTACATCAATTTTTTGATCAGTTGGCTGATCAAATGCAAGATTTGATAAATCAGGATGGCTTAATCGTACCCATCCCGAGCAGCAGATAAATAAATTCGTTTTATGAGAGTGACGGTTCTTCTTCTGACGAACAAGTACATCAGAATCAGATGGGTGATAATAGGCGTTGGGAAGCAGGAATGAGAATCAGTATTCCTGAATTCGATGGTGATACTTTGAATCCAAAAAATTCATTGATTGGTTGGTTTTGTTGAAGAAGTGTTCGAATTCAAAGAGGTCCTGAAGACAAAAAGGTTTCGTTGATCGCTACCAGGCTACGTGGAAGGACTTCTACGTGGTGGCAACAATTGAAACTGACTCGTGAGAGAGTTAGAAAGCCAAGATGCACTCTTTTGAACTTGACCACTGCATCATATTTCTAGCCACTCTATAGTTATTGTTGATACGTGTACATTTTGATTTTTAAACTTTTTTAACGTAATTTTTTTTATGAATTGAGTTGAATTTATCTAGTCTTCTTAGCTTTTTGTGTCATGCATCATTGGTATGTTCTAATAAATTAGATTGCTTATATGACCTGTTTCATTACTATTCTAATAAATAGTTTTTACCCATAGTAGTATTTATATGCTAATCATAAAACAACTATAAAACCCACACTTTAGTGGTCATTAGACTCGAGCTCTCCATTCACACATTTTTATGGATATTTAGACCCAAGCATTTTAAGAACAAAAACACACTTCAATGGGCCATTAGACTATTATTAGACCCAAACACACAAGTTTAAGATAAAAAAAAACAATTTAATGGGTCATTAGAGCCAAGCACACGATAATCACACATTTGTATAGTCTTATACCAAACACACATTATTTTAGTCATCACATTATACTATTATTGATTTATAAAAGATTCATTTATTTCACCATTTCAATTTATTTTACTACTTTCTAATGTGTTTGATCTGTTTAGTTTTAATAACTACGTTTTTCAACACATTTGTTCGTCTTGTGTTTTTAACAAAAAATGCTACTGATAATATTATACCAAGACCCTATAAATAGTATATACTATGTGTGGGATACTGAATATGTATGCACATGTATCTGTGTATTTGTTACATCGGTACTTGGTACATTTAGATTTCATTATTTTCAGCTTCATTTGCCCAAGTATTACCACTAAACTTTGAAGTATATATTCAGATAAAATCTATGAATACGAGAAAGTTCTTTTGGAACAAACAAGCCAGTTAGGAGTGAAAATTAATTTCCCTGTTGAGCTTTGTCAAGTTCTCGATGCATTAGGATTAGAGTGGAGTAATCCTCATAAAACCAGTTAACATGTTTTTTTTAATGACAAACCTATCATACTCTTACTTTTAAAGTACTCCGATCTAAGAGGAAAAACCTACAGTGGATTCGCCCCACAATGACAAAACCAGTTACATGTAGATGGCCTATTCCATTCACTCGATCTGTAAATGTTATTAACCTTTTAGATTCATTTCTCTTTTGTGAGTTAGATTGCCAAACATTGCAAACACAACGTACTAATATGTGTTTTAGTGTTTCGTTTTGTGTTTTTTAGGAAATGAAAAACTATGCAACCCCCAAGGTCGAACAAGGCTAATATAGGCATGTCTAACCATTTGTACCCTTTGCAAGTGCCAGATCAGTAACACATTGAACGCTGCTCTTGGATGCAATCCTGGGTGCAGTGCTTTATCCTGGATTGGTTTTTCGGCATAGTTTACATTATATTTTATATGGTCTGTTTAGATATTGTTCCTAGAAGTCATTTTTAAAAATTGTTTATCACATTGTAGACTGACCGAACAACTGGCTGACAGATCAACTAGCTATTGCATACTATTTTCTAAGGACTTACAATAACATATAGTTTGCTATACATTCAAATGATGGTGATATTGTCGCTTATGCATGTGTTGTTATCACTACTAGCAGCATCGTCATGATTATATTTAAGTATATCCGGTTCGGCCCATTAGTGTAAAGAGAGAAACATTAGGCTTGGGGCCCCTCAAAATTAGGGGCCCTATTTTTTTAAAAAAGAAATTGATATTGGGAATATAAGTACTTGGCCTCCAAATTGATAAACCTAGTTCTTGAATCTTCAAATTGAATCTTCAACCTTCATTTACGGTTGCGGTGCACAAAAAAGATGGACCAGATTCAATCGTCACATTTTCGGTACTCCACAGACAACAATCGCAAATTCGAAACGATTTTGCTTCTTCGATGACTCGTTTGTGACTACCCTACTCCAATCTTGGCTTCTCTTAATCTCTTTGGATCTTTGAATCTTTGATCATACTAAAGAAACCCTGCTCAATTGAACTTCGTTGAATCTCCTCTGAAGCAGCTTAGCAGCCCTGCTCCACTTGCAACCCGACTCTTATTTCTTTGATTTTCGATTATTTTGAATATTTAAGCTTGTTTGCCGATTATAGCAATATTTCTACGTATTTAGTTATTCAAGCGAATAGGTTAGTTTATGTCTTTCACTATCTCTGAATTCTTATTCTTAGTGGGTTTTGTTTGCTAATGTGCAAATTGCATACTGATTGTCAATTTCTCATTATATGAATGTTTTCTTCTTAGTTCAATTTTAAATTATATGACTACCTTATTCTTTAAATAGGTTACCGACAAGAACTAAAAGCTACATTGTTAGAATTTGTAAGTATTATTTGAGCTTTGTTTTGTTTTAACACTTCAATAGGACTCATTACAGATTATTCGTCACTCATCTCAGATCTAAATTCATAATTGATTAGAACTTATTCTTAAGTAAGATCATATGCTTTTGATTTGTTGTCTTATTACTTTTTTTTATGACTACCATGTCATTTGATAAAACCAACACGAAAGAGTTGATGGGCAGATTTAAGAGTATACCACAATCAGTTATTTATTCTGGATAAAATTATGGATTTATGTAAATAAGTTTTAAAAGGGCCTCAAAATTTTAGTTCGCTTGGGTACTCAAAAAACGTTGAGACGGCCCTGAGTATATCCTTTGTGTTATGTTTTTGAGTATGTTGCTTGAATTCAATGATCCAAATTGCTAAAGTTTAAATTTCCATCACCCTAGCTTAAATTTTAAATTGCTAACTTAGCCATATAGATCAAAAGCCAAAGATTTTAGTCAAAGTTGATGAACTCTAAATATATTATTTGTTAGATCGTTTGGTGCTATTTAAGTGAGTATTTATGTATTAGCTTTAATAGTTGGGTATGATTAGCATAACAGGAGAAAATGTCGCTTGAAGAAGATAACATAACAAATGTGGGGCACCCTATACCACAAAGACTACCTTAAGAAAACACAAGGCGCTTGCTGGTATATAAGATCTATCTATGGTTGCAGTTTGTTATTTTTTGTATGCTGTAGCATCCACTTTTATATGCTATGCAACCGTTTATCTATCATGAGGAGCGTTGGCAAAAAAAAATATTGATTTGTTTTCACTCAATATTTGTTTTCACTCATATTTTGTTTTCAACCGTCCCGAAGCATAGGGACATAACCCTAGTTTAAATATTTTGTACAAGGAGTGCATACGCAAAGAATAAATAATTAACTTAAAAGTTGCAAACAGTCACATACTCCTTTATGACCAACTTGGTTCAATCCTGTGGGGAAATCACAAAAATATTAGTTTCTAATAAATCGTCACCCAACCTTTCTTGGATAAATTTTCATCAACGTGTGAAACTTGCATGTTCGAGGGAATAAAACACTATCTCGTGTCGTTATGTGATAATCTTGGAAATAGATCTTGTTCTCCATTCCTGATGATTTGGCTTCAAGGCAATACATGACACATCGAGATATAAATCATGTGTTTTCCTAAATCATTTATCATTTCCCATTCTTTTGTAGAATCGTTTAGTTGGAACACCTCAACTATTCTCCTTCCTCGCCCACAATAACAAGTAAAAGATGTTCATCACGAATTGATAGAAAGTACTGTGCCGGTGATATGCGAAAGTTCTTGGGGCTTTATCTACAACCATCCACCTTGAGATATTTCCATACTCATGTCTCTATGGCTGCAATTCTTTTGTGTGTTGTTACAAAAGCATACATCTTGGCCATTGATTGTTAGAAAGTGAAGATATGAATCATTGTTGCCAAAATCCAAGTATATGTACGCCATGATGGTTCCTGAGATACAAAGTGGATGCGGATAGCTACGCCGGTATTCACACCGACTAGTATATCCACAACCATACAATCACGGGAAGTAGGTGGTGCTGAGAAACAAAAAGCTTTCTAACAACAGAATCTGGAAGCTTATGAATATCACTTGTGAATGGATTAAAGAACATCATTGATCCATCAAATTTGTACATCAACAACCAACCGTACCTAGAATAATATACTTTGTAACCATCTTTGAGTTCTTGAGGTATTTTTATAAAGTACCTATCACCGCATATTGGATCTATAAACGTGATAATGCCTCGAGAATGTTCAAAAATAATCACCATGGTGAGATTAATGAATACATCTGTATCTCATTAATGTGTTTTTGTTGCTCCATTGAATCGGTGGTGCTGCTAAATAGCACATTTCATGTAGCACGGAACCTTGTGGAAAAATGAAGTCCAATTTGTTCCTACGAAGAATAATGTGTTCCTGCGGAAGAAGGAATTTGGTTCCTGCGGAAGGCAAAGTGGTTTCCGCAGAAGGAATAGTTTGTGTATTGCTTCCGCACAATAGTATAAGGACTTCGTTGTTTCTGTAGCATTGTGTAGGGGTGTAAAATATAATTCGTTGTTTAGTTTGTTTATTTCTGTTAGAATCGATTAGTATAAAAGGAATCGATGGGATTAGAATTGAATACACTGAAATCTTCTTAATTCTAATTCTTCTGATTCTTGTAATCAATTCGATTCAATAACGTGTATTCTTTGTATTTCTTGGGTGTTCTTGATTGTCAATTTTGTGTCCGATTTTACAACAGGGTATCAGAGCCAAGTTTGGCTCATTCGGAGAAGATAAGACAATTGACGAAGGAAGAGAAATCAAGAAAGTGACCATGGTTTCCACGAAATTCGAACTTGAGAAATTCGATGGAAAGAACGATTTTTGGTCTGTGGCGATTGAATAGGGCATTGTTGGTACACCAGGATTGGTGGATGCGCTCAGTGCCGAACCCAGAATTCCTGATGGAATATCTGAAGAAAAGAAGGAATTGCAAAGAAGAGGAAGACAGTCGTGGAGAAAGCCCACAGTGCGATCATATTGAGTTTGGGTGATCGTGTGCTTCGTGAGGTGTCAAAGGAGTCGACTGCCGCCGTTGTGTACGAAGTTGGAGAGTTTGTATATGACCAAGTCATTGGCCAATCGGTTGTACTTGAAGAAGAGACTGTACACGTTTTGTATGGGTCCGGAAGACATTAGAAGATCATTGTGACGATTCAACAAATTGATCTTGGATCTTGAAAACATAGAGGTGACAATTGATGATGAAGATCAAGCAATTCTGTTCTTGACTTCATTGCCTCAGTCTTATGACATTTTGTTGATACCCTGATGTATGGGAGAGAAACACTCACCATGGAGGAGGTTCTTGCTGCGTTAAACTCCAAAGAGTTAAAGAAAGAGCGGATCCAAAGAATGATAGTGGTGAAGGTTTTTTTTGTAAGAGGAAGACAGTAGGTGAGAGGATCCAAGACAGGGTAAGTCAAGATCCAAGTCAAAATTCAAAAGAAGTGCTTCGTTTGCAATTCTGAGAACACACTTAAAGAGACTGCCCAGAATGGAAGAAGAAGAACGGTGAGTCTAGTGCAAGCAACGAGTCAGAATAGTCATTTGCACAAGATGATCTAGATTCATCTGATGGCTATGAAAGTTCTGATGTCTTGAGTGTTCAAGAAGGGAGTAGTAGTGATTCAGTGGGTGTTAACTCAGGGTGTTCATTTCATAACTCCCATGAAACATTACTTCAAAGAGTTGACATATCAAACCTTGGTGTAGTCAAGCTTGGCAATGATTATCTGTCCCATAGTGGGTATTGGAACAGTGGAACTCGAGCTTGATAATAGGTGAAGGTGGCTCAGGGGAGTAAGGACATCCTGATCTAAAAAAAGTCTGTTGTCCTTGGGAACGTTTGAAAAGGAGGGTCATCATGTAGTTCTTAAAAGGGAAGGCTAAGGTGTTAAAAGGGTCCTTAGTGGTTTTGTCTGGCACAAGGGTGACTAATAACACTTACTTGTTGATAGTAAGATGAGTGTTAGTGCTACCTTAGCCGAAGAACTGAGTGTATAAAGTAAAGTCAGTATTGTGGCACCACAGATTAGGGACATATAAGTGAGCAGCGGGATAATGGAATTAAAGAAACAAGGAATTCTTGTTGATGTGAATTCGATGGTATTGATTTTTGTGAGCATTGTTCTTGGCAAAGCTCATAGGTTGAAGTTTGTAAGAAGCAACATAAGTCTAAAGCCATCTTTAGACATGTTTCCATTCTGATTTTGTGGGGGCCTACAAACCAAGTCCTTAGGAGAGCTAGTTATTCTTGTCTATTGTTGATGATTTTTCAAGAAGATTCTGGGTGTATGTGGTA
>JABSNV010000217.1:90000-104477 GCA_024085815.1 Flaveria linearis | reverse complement strand
GGGTACAAAGTATCGAAAACTTCTATGTACTCCAATTCATGTCTGTCCAACTCTTCTAAAAGTTGTGTCCGCACATACATCCACTTATTTTCTTCAAACCCTAAGCCTAAAGCTATGATCGAAAACCACAATTCTCATCGGGGGACATCTCGTATACGTGAAATATACTGATGAAAGATTGACGGAATCCATTTTTTAACCTGTTTATATTTTTTAATTGGCGATCTCTGACAATCGAAGAGAAACTCATTAGTACCCTGTGATACTTTAGAAGACGTTGAACGACTACGTTGCATGGCAGGCTTCTGGGGGTTTACAGCTGAACTTGTTCTTCCGGAAATGTGAGACGCAATAAACGAGCTATGTCTCGGCATGTCGCACGTACTTTGTTGAGTGTCATACTTTGTTGTTGAACCTTAACGTTGGACGACGCGAATATCTGTTTGCACAACAGGCGCTTTTTTGTTATTTTTCCATGGATACACAATTTTTTTATTTTTCCACCAAACTAAATTTTACAGCTGTGGGTTGTGTCATTATTTGTTGTTTCACCCGTTCCATTTCTTCTTCAACATCAACTTTTCATCCACCATATATAATGGTTAATTTTATCAAGCTTCGTCCAAAATACGTCAATTGCATCTAACGAAATTTAGTGCCTGCATTAAAATGTATAAATTAATATATAATTTGTTACTTTAATAGAAAAATGATAATGATGGAGCGGCTATTACCAGAATGTTCATATTTTTTCAGCCGACAAGCACAGGCAAGCCACAACTAGTGAAAAGATGACAACCACATGTTGCATTTGCAGAGCGCATCACACGCAATTTAGTGTTTTCGGCAACTAATAAATCAAGAGCTATGTGTGAAACCTTACCTCTTAAGTAATCAAACAGCGAAAGTTTATGATGATTCATGGTTTTAATTTTGCTTGTCTCAAAGCTTTCTTTAAATTTACCTCTTGTGCGTTCACCAATTGATCTACAAACTCCACAAGTCTATCCAGTGAGCTATTTGTTGATTTAAGATATCTTTTTAAATTTGCATACTGACTCTCCACCCTATTTGTTGTGTGTTGGCCGAAATTACGGTTCGAGTTAGTCCAGGCTGATACAAACATTTCTTTGTAACTCTCTAACTAGTTTTTGTTTATATATGACAATACTTCTGAAATATAATAAAACATAATTAAATTATATATTGAACAATTGTATGTATGTATGTAATGAAAAACTTACTTTCTCGATTCGCTTCAACTAGTCGTTCGTAAAGAAGGTTATAGTTATACTCGTAAATCTCCGTCGTGGAAGACTCACACAAACGTGCCCATGTGTATTTAAACTTTCTCCAGTCATTTTTCGTAAAACTTGCTTTACAGTGTTTCGCGATATTTTCATCAATATGCCGCCTGCATAAACACTTTGAAGCATTCGGAAACTTTAACACATGCGTTCATTAAAGCGAGATCTCTGTCTGTTATTATGACGCGCGGCTCCATACACTTGTTTAACGTATCTTTCAATCTATTAAGCACCCATTCAAAATTATCTTCCCGTTATTTGCTAATAAACGCATGAGCAACACAAAATGTCTGTGGTTGAGGTCACACCAACAATCTGAACAAACGGAAGCTTGTACATGTTTGTTTTATATGTAGCGTCTATCATCAGCACGTGCGGAAATGCACGCCAAGTGTCGTATGATTTAGGATGACAAAAAAATATATCTTCTACGACATTGTATCGGGATCTTCTCGGGTGTAATAAACGTACCTTTAATAGATAAAAGGTTTTCTAAGACTTGCATTGGTGTTTCACCGACTTTTCTTTCACTTCTTATCTTATATTGAGCGTTGTATACGTCTCTGGTTATTGATGCGTTATTAGGATTTTGCTTTAATAGTGATAAGATGCTACGAGGCTCCATGTTCTGTTCAGTAAGCTGCTCCACCAAATTGTATTCGTTTTGAGAAAACCTTCTTACAAAGGATACCCCTCCATATGTTGAGCAGGATCATGGTTATGTTCGTCACTTCGCACCTCTAATTTCCACGAACGACGTTTGTTGTCGTATATCCCTACTAATTTAAAAGGACATCTGATTTTTTTGCTACCAGATCATCTAACTGTTGCTTTACTTTTGTGTTCGCCAGCACGATCACAGATAAGCCACACCTTACGACCTGACCGTCTTTTTTCTTTGATCTTCGTGTAATAATAACGTAACCATTATCACGTCCTCTATTAATAGCCCAACAGACTAGCTCATCGAGAGATAAAAAATTTTGAGACGTTTCAAACGATACTTTCGTTGTTATTTTTCATCACTCGAGAGTATATTATTTTGTTGCGTGTCGTAAGTTGACTCTCGGGAAAACTTAACTTCATTATCGGGAACATACGATTGGTTTAAATCTGGCAGTCCTGTCTCGTAAGCAGATTGAACGTACGCATCATCTTGATTACTATCCGCCACGTACGAATATTCATTTAAATATTCACCAAACAAATAGTTACCGTCCCAAAACAACATACCGAACGAATAAAAAGTGTGATATTTTGAGAGAGAAATACGTTTGAGATTTACGGATAGTTGAAAGCGTTGTCGAAAGCATTCTTATATAGTTGAAAACAAATCTTGTGTCCAGTAACTTATACGTGGCGTATGGGTCTATACGCCACGTATAGGCTTGCGGATTGCACCTATACGCGGCGTATGGGTCCATACGCCACGTATAGGCTTGCCACGTCTTCCACGTATGGAATCATACGCTGCGTATAGTCGTACATAGTACAAAAACGCTTTAAAGGACGTCTGATGTATATTGTACATGGTACAAAAACGCTTTAAAGGACGTCTGACAACTATACGTAGCGTATGCGCCCATACGCCACGTATAGGACTCCTATACGCAGCGTATGGGCCTATGCGCTGCGTATAGTCTTGCCACGTTTGCCCCGTATGAGCCCATACGTTGCCTGTAATCGTACATGGTACAAAACAGTACGTCTGATACCTATACGTGGCGTATGGGACCATACGCCACGTATAGTGCACAAGCCTTGGGCGCATGAGCACTATACGTGGCGTATGGACCCATACGCCACGTATAGTGCTCATGCGCCCAAAGCTTAGCCTTTGTTCAGGCACACGACCATTGTTAAGGTGAATGAGCACTTTTTACGCGATTGACTTAGAAAAGAAAATTGGGTTACGTGGGTCAACTAGTTATTCGAAATAATTTTTTGGTAAACTATAACTCTTATGGTCACCCCCCCTATACGCCGCGTATAGGCCTATACGCGGCGTATAAGGTACCCACGTATGGGCCACAAGTCACGTATGGTCACCCCCTATACGCTGCGTATAGATTTATACGCCGCATATAGGGTACCCACCTATGTGTCTTCGTCCCCAACCATAGAACATACTATACGCTGCGTATAGCCCTATACGCGGGGCTGTACTAGCGTATAGTTCTATCTACCAGTTTTTAAATCACCCATTATACGGCATAAAACACTACTTTAACGTTTAAATCAATGAACGATTAACATAATAAAGATGCAGGAACAATAATACGTACCTGGATGTAGAAAAATCGAAGATCAATACGTGTAGTATAGGGTATACGAGAGAGTTTTTTTCGAAGTGTGTGTAAAAATGAGAAAATTTGAAAGATATAGCGGTTCGAGGATCTATACGCCGCGTATGGGCCCATACGCGGCGTATACTTTATATTCTTTTTTAAATCGACACCGACCTATACGTGGCGTATGGACCTATACGCCCGTATAGGTAAATGATATGACGTCGAGTGTCAGTCATTAATGTCGCATTAATGGTCGATACCTATACGCCGGGCCGGGCGCGTATGGACCCGTACGCGACGTATATGAGGGTGTCGATTTATAAAACTGGATGTCTATTTATTAGGACCCAATTTTTATGAAATTAAATTACAGTAGTAAAGTGTCACTTTTCACATTTGACCATTTTGTGGTCTAGACTCTAGCATACTTGATTAGATTTCAATTTCAACTTAATTATTCTGTAACTTATACATCAACTTATAGACATCTATGATTTAGGGAACTTATTAGTCAAAGAATCTATAATTCGTAACTATGACCTAGCACACTCAAATGCTCGATATTTTCTTTCTTTTTTTCTTTCTTTTTTTTCATTTTTTTTTATTTTTTAACGGCTGGTTACTTGTTATTTGTTAGTATCATCAGTTTAGTAATATTCACCTATGTCAACGTTTGAATCTTGGACCTACAATAAAGTCAAATGCTCGATAGTTAAGATGAGGAATTAATTAGGGGTGATTTTACTTTTCTTTTAATACAAGTTTTTTTTGTGTTGGTAGACACTAATGATAATGTATTATTGGTGTCACTTGACATGATATTATGTTCTCCTGTAATGTAACGGCTTAATACTAGAATCTTCTAATACTTGACCGGGTAAGATTATATGCTTTATTATTTGTCATACCCCCCCCCCTCCCACTCATAAAAAAATCAATTTAAAAAGTTGTCATATTTTACCTAAAATTCTTTATTTAATTAAGAAAAAAAAAATTCCCTAATAAAAATTTCAAAAACACGACATAAAAACGTATTTAAAATTTATAAAAAATAATTATGAAAATAAATATAAAAATTCTAGTTAGGAAATTTTAATAAAAAAGTTAAAATATCTTTAGAATTAGAAATAGTAATAAACGAACCGAATTCAACAGACTTAACTATTTAAACAGATTATCCGGTTTGGTTATCTGATTTAACATATTAACCCGTTATTATTTGCACTAGTACAAAAACATTCTTTTAAAGCGATCAAATTTTTCTATTTAAACGTTTGGTATAAAAATCGTTGCAAAAGCATAAAAACGCTGTTTACAGATCTGGTGGTTATTATTTTACGGAAGTTAGTTTAATTTAAAACTAGAATTTAATTCAAATAGCGTTGTTTTTGGTTAAACGTTGTATTTGATATTATTGTAAATTCAAATTACGCTGTATTTGGTGTTTTAAAGTAACTCTTTTAATAATATCTTAACTTGAAGCGTTGTTTTTGCTTCAAATGCTATTTTTAAAAATATTAAGTTTTATTTGTTTTGTTATTTACTGAGTTTTTTTTTGTAACAAAAATATTAATTTTATATTTTGTTAAATTTATATTCTTTATTTTCTATCTTATCCATAAGAGTTGTTTAAACTCCTATAAAATATAACCTAACCTAATTCATAATCTAATTCATATTCATCTTTTCCTCTTTACTTCTCTCAAGATCAAACTCTTAAACTTTGATACATTCATTTATTGTTGTTCATGTTAAATCGTTAGAGCGTTTATTGACAGAATACTTCAGGTAATACTATCGATTGATCCTTTATTTTTTCTGTCTAACTTTATATTTACTTAAACTGAATATTGTTTCATGATCAAAGGAAAAGAGTTGGATAATCTTTTGAGCAAACTCATATTTTACAATACAGGATTCTTCACTAAGGTAATGTTATTCTCTTTAACTTTACTTAGATTATTTATGTTGATAATCAACCTTCAGATATATGTGTATACGCACATCATTATATTTAATTATAATGATCATTTAGACTTTTAGAAACCTTTTAGATCATACTATATAGTTTTTAAGGAGAATTTATATATACCGTATAAAATTGTTAATTATCATATATATACCCAACTAAAACTATGAATGTCATATGTCCTTAAAACTAGTCAAAATATCATAAAACCCCATTTAATTAAAAACAATTAAAAAGTGTATATTGATTATTTGAAAAGGATATATATGTATATATATGGGATTTTTAAATTTTTTTGGATACGATACTAGATTAGAACCCATGTATTACATGGGTGGATGTAATAATTTTAAATTCTTGAAATCATTAGTTTTTATAAAAAAATATATATTAGATGTCACAACCATCGATAAAGTAAGAAATAATAAATATTTAAGAAATTACAATGACAAGTAATGAAGATTAACAATTATAAAAATATATATTTAAAATATGATATAGTTAAAATTTTATATTTAGTAAATCTTAATAAATTATTAATACAACAAGATTATATTAGACATATAATTATTTAGTTTATTTATCTAAAACTCTTTTCATTTAGTATCTTAAAAAACTTACCGGTAATTAAACCAACTCAAACAAAATCAAGCAAATGATTACGTGAGAAAACCAACATGAGAATGCATATAATCGCGCCACGTATCCTCAAAATCCTTGATTTATAGAATAGATATATTTAGAAAGTTTAAAATAGTATATATGAAACTCTCTATTTTTTATTATTCAATCTCATTTTTAGGAGATATGTACGTTTTTAGTGAGTTGATTATTAAAAAAATCAGTAAATTTCTATTTATACTCAAGCCGAGACGGGGGGTCGCCGGGTCTTCTAGTTCACACGCATAGAGTATGTTATTTATACGGATACTTAAGGAGTGAAATATAAATATTATCGATTTTTTAATAAATAATTACCTTATAATACGTATATACATACATACATATATACATATTATATAATAGAATAAGCAAAATTTAGGTTTATTTATTCTCATTACAACTGTAAATTTATATATTTTTATTAGTTAAATACGCCAGATGGATCGTAGTCATTGGATGTACAATGTTGGACGTTATCACCCCACATATTCGATCGGCGTGAAAAATTTTCTTAAGATTGCTGAAGATGACCGTATAATAAAAGGAAATGAATCCATTCCGTGTCCCTGTATGACATGCAAAAATTTTACAGAATTTAAGGAAATAAAGGACATCGAGTATCATTTGTTTAGGCATGGTTTCATGTATAATTATACTTGTTGGTCAAAACATGGAGAATCACTTATTAATAATAGCACAACGTCGACCAATGCAGTCATTAATAATGATGAGAACAGTGATCAGTACATCAACGATGATAGTGATAATTTTGATAAGGGCAATGATAATCTAAATGACATGTTCAATGATTTTGAAACTAATGTCGGTGATAATGATCAAGAAAAACTACAACAGATATTTGTTGATTCAGAAAAACCGTTGTATGATGGTTGTGAGAACTTTCTACACTTAGTGCTGTGTTGAAACTGTTTAACTTAAAGTCAAACTACGGATGGAGTGATAAGAGTTTTACAAGTCTATTATTGCTTTTACATGACATGCTTCCTAAAGACAACGACTTGCCCATATCTTTATACCAGGCTAAAAAATTGATGTGTCCGATGGGATTAAAAGTTAAAAGAATACATGCATGTCCGAATGATTGTATGTTGTATAGAAACGAGTTTGAAAAAAATCATAAATGCCTTACTTGTGGTGCATCGAGGTACAAGCGCAAAAATGAAACTGATGAATATGATGATGATGTGACAAAAAATGGACCACCAGCTAAATTATTATGGTATTTCCCCATTATACCGCGACTCAAACGTTTATTTGCTAACGCTAAAGAAGCAAAACTATTGCGTTGGCATGGTGATGAGCGTAAAGATGATGGAAAGTTAAGACATGTGGCAGATTCACCTCAGTGGAGAAATATTGATTATAAATTTCCAGATTTTGGTAATGAGATTAGAAACATACGATTTGGTCTTAGTTCGGATGGCATCAATCCTTTCGGGAACATGAGTAGTCGTCATAGTACTTGGCCAGTTCTTTTATGTATCTACAACCTTCCACCATGGTTATGCATGAAACGAAAATACATAATGATGTCCTTGTTAATTCAGGGTCCAAAACAACCTGGTAATGACATTGATGTTTATTTATCTCCTTTGGTTGATGACATGAAACACTATGGAATACAGGTGTAAATGTTTATGATGCTTATAAAAAGGAGAACTTTAATATGAGAGCTATGATTTTTTGCACCATAAGTGATTTCCCAGCATATGGCAATTTGTCAGGATATAGTACTAAAGGTAAACAAGCTTGTCCAGTATGTGAAGATGATACAAGTTCAATATGGCTAAATAATTGCAAAAAAACCGTGTATATGGGACATCGGAGATTTCTTTCAATTAATCATCGCTATCGAAAAAAAACGAAAGAGTTTGACGGAAAGACCGAGCATCGCACTGTTAGGAAAGGTTTCGATGCATCTGTACGAGTTAAAAATATTAATACTGTGTTAGGAAAAAGATCTCGTGTTGAAAAAGGAGGTAATTGGAAAAAAAGGTCAATTTTTGGGATCTACCTTACTGGAAATATTTGGAAGTTCGACATTGCCTAGATGTCATGCATATTGAAAAAAACGTATGTGATAGCTTGTTGGGCTTATTATTAAACATTCCGGGAAAAACTAAAGACGGGATTAATATCCGTAGAGATATGGAAGAAATGGGAATACGTAAAGAGCTCGCCCCCGTTGAAAGTGCCAAGGGTATTTATCTCCCACCTGCTTGTTATACAATGTCAAAAGCAGAAAAAACAAAGTTTTGCGAATGTTTACACAGTATTAAAGTTCCGTCTAACTATTCAGCAAATATTAAAAGATTGGTGTCAATGAAAGATTGTAAATTACTTGGTATGAAATCTCATGATTGTCATTTTAATGACACATATGATACCTATTGCAATTCGTGGATTGTTACCGGAGAACATTAGACATACAATCACAAAACTTTGTTTGTTTTTTAACATGATTCACTCAAAAGTTATTGATCCTGAAGTATTAGATGAATGGGAAAAGGATATTTTCATTACCCTTTGTGAACTAGAAATGTATTTTCCACCATCATTTTTTGATATAATGGTTCATCTAGTATCTCATATCGTAGGAGAAATTAAGGCTTGTGGTCCTGTATTTTTACGATACATGTATCCTTTTGAAAGATATATGGGATTTCTAAAAGGCTATGTTAGAAACCGTAATCGACCTGAGGGCAGTATTGTTGAAGGATATACTTCCGAAGAGGTGATTGAGTTTTGCACAGGTAATCATATCATAATTTTTTTAATATAATTAACTTTTAGTAAATGTATTTTACAGTGTAATAATTGATTTATTTACAGGTTACTTGGAAGGTGTTAAAAGTATTGGTTTGCCTAAAAGTCGTCATACTGGTCGACTTGCAGGTGTAGGAGTTGTTGGTGCTAAATTAATTGTCCCGAGTCGGGAGGATCTACAACTTGCACATTTTGTTGTTTTACAACATATGACATGTCTTGCTTCGTATGTTGAAGAACACATGAAAATATTACAGTCGACACATTTACAAAAGTCAGAAAAATGGTATAAAATGAAACATAATGAGGAGTTTTCTGAATGGATGAAGAATAAGGTGGCAGAAACTTATGGTCACCCAAATGTTGATAAAACCATAGAAAAGTTAGGGCAGGGGCCAGATTTTAGAGTAAGATCTTACCAAGGGTATGATATAAATGCTTATACGTTTTACACTAAGAACCAAGATGAAAAAAGTGCAACACAAAATAGTGGAGTTACACTAATTGCCTCATCTACAGAATTCGACAGAATGAACCATGGTACAAGATTAAGAATCGCCAAAGAATCATATTATGGTGTCATAGAAGAAATTTGGGAGTTAAATTATCATCTATTCACTATACCTTTATTCAAATGTAAGTGGGTTAATAATCGCACAGGTGTTAAAGTTGACGAACATGGTTTTACACTTGTCGACCTTGCAACAGATGGATATAAGTCAGAACCATTTATTCTCGCAAGTCAAGCCACACAAGTGTTTTTTGTTAATGACCCGAGCAAAGCAAGATATCATATAGTATTGCAAGGCAAACGACGTATTCTTGGTGTTGATAATGTTGTTGACGAGGAAGAATACGATCAGTTTGATGATCTACCACCATTTTCTGTCGGCATTCAACAAACGAATGTCTCTGAAACTAATAGCACCACGTACTTACGATCTGACCATGATGAAGGAATATACGTTGATCAACCACGTCAAACTAAAAGATAAAGGTTTGTTTTTCTTTATATTAATTGTGCATTTATTTTAAATATTAATGACCTCAAGTTTGATTAAATTATTATATTACCATCAAAATAAAAGTTACAACAACAAAAATCACTACCACTTTTGTATTCTTTATTAGTAATAACTAGTAAAACAGGTATGAAATATATATTTATATATACATATTTAATTTTTGATTTTAAAGAAAGCTTTAAAATACCAAACATATATTTTCATAAATCCTATGTTTAAAAGATCTCAAACAACGTGTATATACCTCAATTAAAGATGAATCAATATATTGGTAGTTTCTATCAATTATTTGCCTGAATTAAAAATGAATTAATAATTTGGTAGTTTCTATTTAATTAGTTTTTTGTTTAATATTAAAAGATAGTTGACATACTTAATTGATGTAACCCACTAGGCCACTATTTTCATTTCCTGTGAATTCGCTCAGTATCATGATCACATCCTCCCATTACTTAGAAAAACTAATTAAATCACCCCATAACTTTACCATTCCCCCCATTCCTTTACTGCCATTGCTGTCATTTCTTTTCACCTCCTTTTAACCAATTTCTTTTTAACCTAAACCCCCAATTACTCAACCTTCAATTTACTCAACCACCCAATTCACTCACTCATAATCCATGGAAATTACTTCTTGCAGATGACGTGAAGAGCCGTAATACATTGCTACTTCGCAAAGACGACCACCCTACCCCTTAATAGCTTGTGTCTTGTCGGCAGGAGGTGATACTAGACTACTGCCATTTTGCCGGACGTCTAAACGGAAACTACCTGCTATCATTCACACTGTTGAAGGTAATCCTAATTTCTCTAATTTCTATTAGTTTTCTTATGGGTCTGGTTATGTATCACCGGGTCAAGACAAAAATGATCCAAACCCTAGATTTTCTACCTTTTGCAAGGTGATGGTGGTCACCAGCTTTGTTACTGTTGTGATGATTACCATAAATTTTATTTACAAATTTACATGTTTTATAACTTTTTATTAACTTTGTGTTTCTTGTTTAGAGAAAATGTCTAATAGGCGCACCCGAGGAGCTTCAACATGTAAGAAAAAGTTTAATGATCCAGAAAAATTTACAATTGAATTCTCTAGGGATGGTTTCGCGATCGGTGATAATGCAGCGCTTTTTATGTCATGGGTTGGCATAGAGTTTAGAAAAAGGATTCCTTATTATCAACTTGCCAAAGAGGTAGACAAAAAATTGTATGATGAATTATGGGAGTATATTAAGGTATTTTATTTTTTCCTTTAATTTTAAAATATAATACCTGTGAATTTTTATTTTAACCTTTTTTTCTTTTAATATGTAGGTATCATGGAGAATACCTAATGATGATGCAAAAAATACAATTATGAAACTAGGAAAGGTGATAATGAAAAACTTTCGACATACGCTTGTAAACAAATATGTTAAAAAAGATACATCTCCTTTTCAAGATTACGAATATCTCGACAGGAGTAAGTGGGACTCTTTTGTTTCAAAAGCTTTGTCCGTAGAGTATGAGGTATTTTTTGATTTATGATTATTGTTAGTTATTGTTATTTTTATTATATGTTGTAATTAATATTAATCGTTATTTTTGTCTGAAGAAAAAAAGTCAAAAAGCTAAGATGAGTGCAAAAAAAAATATTGACCCGGCTCGTGTAGGCCGAATGGGATTTGTTGGATTAATGAACTCATGGGAAGATAGGTGGAATCAACTAGTTTCAAGCTACCCACATATAGCTCATATGCAAAACGAAAGTTCAAAGATATATGTCGTTAGCAAAGCGCATTATAATCCCGTCACAAAGTTATTTGAACTTGGACCACATCTTTTATCAGAAGGTGTATTGAAAGGAAGACTTCACGAGTTGGTAAAATTTTATATTCTTATGTAATTCTTACATATTTTATTTTAATCAAATTATTGATTGTAATATATTATTTTAATAGCATTGTAAAGAGAAAGAGATGAACGTAGATGGTACATTTAACAAATCTGGAAAAAATGTTATTACCGAGGTAGTTGGAAAGGGACGTCAACACGGGGGGCGTACACGGTTAGTTTCTGATGTGATTAGTGTTACGAGCTTATTTTCAAGAAAGAAAAAGAAGACTATGGAGGCAAAAGGAGTAAGAGAGGATATAGATGCCATGCACAAAGACCAGAATCAAGTTGCTGCAGCTCAGGCGAGCTCGTCTATTTGTCTACTGGAAATTAAGGTAATATAATTTAAGTTTTGTTCATTATCTCCAATATGTTTACTGATTTTTTTACATACTTACAGTCAATAAGTAGTTGTGAACTTGTATGGGCATTCGACGATAGCTATCCCGATTTGGTTTTAGGACATGGACGAGTTTATCCTACTTCTACTAGGATTTTACATGGAAGCCTAATGCATGAAGATTATGTGAAAGTCCATGTAGATTTTGTAAATGAAACTTGTAAAAGTTTCCCTGTCCCGCGCTACACAAAGAATGAGGAAGTAACTGATATGGGAAGCACACAAAGACAGTTCATTCAGTGGCCTAGAAATGCGATAAAGGTATAATTTATACAAATGATAACCGTATATATCTTTATTTAATGTTATGTTAATATTTTTTTATAATACATAGCTTTTAAACAATGGTTCTTCACGACAATCAAGTGCCCAGCATCAATACCTTCCACCATATTTTGAGGATTATAGGCCCGTACAGGTAATTTTTTTAATTTATAATTAGTTAACATAAATATGATTCTTTTTATAATGTAGTTTGATGAAGGAAACACGACATTTCATGAAGAAGGAAACATCAATGCGAGCTTTTTAGATCTGGTAATCAATTTATCCTGTAATACACACATAAAAACACTACATATTTTACTTCTAATAATTGTTGTAATAAAAGGTCTCATGGTGTTATTTTTTAATGTAGTTGAGTGACGAGTTCCTTGTGCAACCTACTCATACTGAAGATGTTCCTGATGTTAAAGCTACTAAGGTTCTTGATTCTAACACAACTGAGGATCCTGACACAATAACTAAACTTTTGACAATGGCAAAGTCAAGGCCTAAAAAAATACATAAGTTAGCTGAAAAGTTTGTGCATGTATCTACCCAAACCATCTCAGTAAAAGTTACTTCACCAAGCGGGATGTTTAAAGAAAACTATACTGAGAATGTTGAAATAGAGTCAATGATGAAATTATGTGTCAATGATTGGGCAGAGATTGGAGTCTTGAGTTGGTATACAATGTAAGTTTGCTTATTTTTTGTTTAAATATTCTATGTTAATATTTCCTTTTTACTTTAGTTGGGTGTTATTAACTTTAACTTATTTTTATTTTTCTATTTTAGGTATTTATATACACTTGGGCAACTTAAAGGGTTTGATAAACTGCATATTTTAATCCTCGAATGATTGAACTTAGTGTGTGCAATACGGATAGCAATTTTGTCATCGATCATATCAAAGATGTCATGGAGCATCATAAGGACAAGGAATATTTATGGCACCGTATTTGGCCAGGTATTATGTTTATTCATGTTTCATACAATGTTATTATTTATGTTTTTAAAGATACTAAATTTTAAGCTTTTATAATCCAGGGGACATTGGTTGTTAATTATAATTTTCCGCAATCCCACCAATCATAAATTCTATGGATACATTATCGATTCAATAAAAAAGGGAAAGAATGTTGAGTCTTACGTCATCGTTAAATTATTTGAAAAGGCTACGGGAAAAAGAATTTTATGGCAAATGGTTAATGTAAGTTTACTTTTCTCTTTTTTATTGTAATTGTTTAATCCTGTATTCCAAATAAATATATGTTAATTCAATGTATTTAGTGCTACCAACAATCTCAAGGCTGGGAATGTGGATATTATGTAATGAAAGCCATGTATGATTTTGTGATTCGGTGCAAAGAACATCTTGTAAGTATATTTTAAAATCTTATATTTTTTATATTACGCTAAATGGAATAAATATATTAAGTTGCAGTCTTAATTTTATCTATCTATCTATTTCAGATGATGCATGACACTAGGCCTCTTAGTCCATGTGAAATTGATCAATTTGTTGAACATACAGTAGAGAACTTTTTGATCACTTTGGGGCTTTGAGATCATGGCAAAATGAATGTAAGTGCTAATCTGTCACACCCTCGCTTAAAGCGGAAACACGAGGATGCGACGGACGGGATCGTCATAACACTTGGTATAAATACAGAGATATAATACATGCAAATTTCTCGTGTCATGACGTCCCCCGACACAATGGTGACTTGTGTCGTGGTTAGTCAGTTCCACGACTATCATAGTCTTAATGATTCTAGAATCCAAAATACACATTGTTCACGAATGAATACAAATGATATACATTACAAATGCAAAACTAATGAAATCCTGAGGGTCTCTGCTAAGGCATCAGCACTAGCTATCCTCTTTGATTAT